>CABFOV010004676.1:29192-50010 GCA_902141375.1 Timema poppense | reverse complement strand
CTTAAAGAAAATCTGTTTTTACCGCCCAATCCCCCGACCTAGGTTTCATTCTATCCAAACTCATCAGGAGGGAGTGTGAAACGTGCAACGCAACTTTCTTGAAGAGGAAACTAAAAAACACAAAAGGAATAAAAAGGGATATATCTATGTATGATATGTATATAATAAATTATGTAAGACTAGATAAACGGACAGTGAATGTGCATCTTTGTAAGCGTTAACATAATTCAGAAACTAGTCCTTTTCTTTCATCACTACCCGTTTGGGCTGTACGCATAATTTATATTCATCAAACATAGTTAATAATAATAATAATAATAATAATAATAATAATAATAATGTCATGTCTGGGCTACATCAATCTGTAACTCAGTGTGTGGAAAGATTAGTCAGTACTAATGTACCGTTATCCAGGGGACGCCCAAATGTACTAGTCGTACTTTCTTTCCGTGGAGGCTCTTTCCATGTCCTTATGGATTAGGGGAGGGAAGGGATGATAGTGAATATGACGGGGTATAAGACCAATGAAGATCTTAACCCAACTTAACTTTGATCTAACTAACCCAACCCTGGTGACCATGGGGACTATTTCTCTTTTGAGATAAATCCACCCGGTACCAACCGGGGAGGATCGATCCCGGGACCTCTTGGTCAGCAACCAGGGACCGTGAACACTATACCACGAGGCTGGTAGCATGTTTAATATTTATTTAACATAACAATCTTACACCTCAGCTCAGTCCGTGGCGTGTTTGTCTACTGAGCTAAGTGTCCCGGTTTCAATCCCCGGCGGGGTTGAACAATTTATCAATGGTGAAATGTAAGCTTACCCTTTCACAGTGATGAATTAACGGCTCGGGACTGGATGTTGTGGCTCTCATATTCTTAAGTTAAATGATAAGTCATATGAACCTACGACAGGCCTAGCAATCCGGTAGTGGAAAATATATTGTTTGAATAAAAAACTGACTCAGGCCANAGCTTACCCTTTCACAGTGATGAATTAACGGCTCGGGACTGGATGTTGTGGCTCTCATATTCTTAAGTTAAATGATAAGTCATATGAACCTACGACAGGCCTAGCAATCCGGTAGTGGAAAATATATTGTTTGAATAAAAAACTGACTCAGGCCATAGGCTGGGTACAGTAGGGGATGTAAAAAAAAAAAAAAGTTAACACAACAGGGATATAAATATGAACACAATAACTCACTTCCATCAAAGCATTGAAGGTAGTAGTAACCATTGGGACGACAGATACAACGAATCAATCAGGTTTAATACATCTAATCTACTGGATGTGCAGTGTAACACAGTGCAAGACCTAATCCCAAAGGGGAAAGACCATCCGCGCCACGAATTTGTGCGGAGGTGCACTATCGTTGGAATGGTGGTATTCTTAAATACATGCAAGGAATAAAACGTCCGGCGGCGTCCACCTTCAGCCAACGTACACACCATTGCAGGTACATATAAATTAATCTAATCTTTATTGATTCTTATAGTCCAAGGTAAACCTATTATTACACAATTTTTATTTTATTTTGAAGAACCTGACTGTTACGTGACTGATATTTAACTATTTTTTTTAGCACCACATCTTACTGCCCGTTTCGATTATACACTTAAATAATAATAATAATAATAATAATAATAATTTTTAGCACCACGTCTTACTACCCGTTCGGGTTATACTATACGCTTTAAGTACTAATTACGCTAATGGATTAGGAATTGGGAAGGTTGAATTAGAGGAAGTGAACCCGCATTTGCGTGGAGGGAGAGTGGAAAACCATTTAGAAAAAAACCACCACAGTTCACTCGACCGAGATTCGAACTTCGATCTCCCCGTCCTCAGCAGTCGAGCTTCAACACGACAAGCGCGTTAGCCAACTACGCCACTGAGGCGGGTCACTTATATACTGATTACATAAATGTGTTAGGGATTAGTAGAGCTATTTAGAGTGAGCGCATCCACTGGTGCGTGGAAGGATAGTGGAAAACCATTTAAAGAAAACCACCCTCAATGCACCCAACTGGTATCAAACCCCGATCTTATCGTCTTCGGCAGTCTAGTATAATACAAGAATGGTGCGTTAGACCATGTGGCCACCGAAGTGAGTTTTAGTATAATTCATTATATTTATATGCTGAGTCATATCTTATTACTCAGCTGCCATTATTGACAACGGTTTAAACTTTGACCACTAAAAGCCACAAATAATAGTTGAACTTTGTCATGTTTCTTTGCATTTATTTTGAATCACTTTAGAAAGGTTCTTTCAGTGGCGATACTTTTAACACAATTTCAAGAGACTATGACATTTAGAACTAATTAATAATGTTGTTACATCACTTACATTAATAAGTGAACCAGAGAGTCGTTAGTTTTCACAACCATTTTACTTTCTCACTATCTTACAGGTAGAGAAAGTATTGTGATCGTCCAAAAAATCGAACTCAAGATTTTTATGAATTTTGACGTTTCATGACCCCCCGAAACCTAAAAATTGTTTTTTTAATTTCCGTCTGTCTGTCTGTAGCTCCAACTATAGCCTAAACTATTTTACCGATTGGGATAAAACTTGGTATCTAGGGTTTTCATAGGTTTGCCCCGAGGGATTTTTGGAATAGGATATCTTACCTTAAAATTAAGGGTAGTTTACTGAAGGACAAAAAGAGAAAAAGTCTGTTTTCTCAAAATTGGCTATAATGATTTTTATTACATTTCATTTATAAACATTTGTAAATATTCTAAACAAAACGGCTACACTCAATATTTTGGTAAAATTACTTTAAAGGCTCCGGACTGATGCGTAAATTATATATTTTTTTTATCATATCTCCGAAAATATTTGAGATATTAAATTACTTATCATTACAAATATGTATGTATATTTATAATACAAATATTTTATTTGAAGCATATTCTTATAAAACCAATAACTTTCAAGCTATACGCAGATATGTGTGTATATATATATATATATATATTTTAACTTTCCGAAAACAAAAAGTAAAGTATTGCGAGCGTAAAAAAATCCTTACCTGAAATGTTGATGGATAACGACAACTCAAGACCCCCGAACCCTAAAAAGTGGTCTTTGCAATGCCGTCTGTCTGTGTGTCTGTTTAAACTTAAAATTCAGAGTAGTTTAGTAAAGGGCGAAAAGAGAAAAAATCAATTTTCCCAAAATTGGCTCTAACAATTTTGATTAAAATTCGTATTTAGGAGTTGATTAAGATTATAAATACTTATAACTTGTATAAATTTGTATAACCAGTAGAGGTCAAACCTTTCATAAACTGGCTATTTTCATTTTCCCATGAAAATGACTTTTAGGATACTTTACAGAAGCGGAAACTTTCGTATCTCCGCAACTATTTGAGATACTAAATAACTTATCATTGCCAAATTGTAGTACTCTTAAAAAATAAACTTTTATATGAAATATATTTTTATAAAACCAATAGTTTCTGAGATATTGGCAAATATATTAATACAATTTTGTGAGCTTTAGTTGTAAAGAGATACTACTTAAATTTTAACGCAATAATTCTCCAATGCCATTGAGTAATTAAATATCAGTAAGTCTCTAAAAAGCTTATGTTGTTTTTCCTTAAACCTCTTAGTAGAACTGTTTGTACAACAATGATCTATTTATTTCCTTCATTTTAGACTAAATAGTCAATATTTACATTTTTTATTGGTCAAAATTTATAAATGAGCAATTTAATAGCAATGCAATGGCATGAAGATTTACAACACTCAATAAAATTTCGAAAATTTTAAACGGAAGTAGAATTTTAATACGAAGTGTTGAACCTTGTGGACCCAATATTGATCTTTTTTTTTATGAGGAAATTAGTTCTTTAAGAACAAAATTATAAAATTTAAAACTGGGACTAAAGAAATCTTACATAGTTATAGTGCAATCTATACTTGGGTTTGCTAGTGTATATTATTTCGTTTTACACATATTACGTGTTTTGAGTAAATATCTCCATTTTTAAACAATAGAGCGAGAAAGTACGTGCGGAGTTCCTTGCCATTTATTTTATCTCATTAAATCACTTTACTCGTCTTTTAATTGATTATTATTAGCAAAATGAAACTTTTTTTGAAAACTATTGTATTTGACCTTTGTTTTGTATTATTTTAGTTATGGTACGATTAAATAAAGAATACTGCACCGATGGGCACGTGGATGAAGGCATCAGTCTCATCTTATTTGCCTTTACGGTGAGGGAGAGCTCAGGATTCTAATTTCATCTCTAAATTCTACACTACTCAACCTTAACCCATTGGTGTGCATATGCAGAGAGTCTGGACGGGTGGTAAGACTTAATTAAAGCAAATGTATGCTATATATTAACAAAATTACAGGTTTATAGTGTTTCAACTGTTCCGTCAGTTGTCGTTCTAAGTGCACGTAGTCCACAGACCTAATTTCATGTTTATCGGACATGTGGTGGCAGTATGTGATTCTTTGAATAGGCGAGTCTTTGAGTTTGGCACATGTTTTATTTAAATATTTATTACAAAAAAGGACCTACTACATAAACCAGACTGTCAATGACAGGGGTATTAAGGTTCGAATTCCGGTCAGATGTACTGAGGGGAAATTTTTCAAAATGGGTTCCTAATCTCTCTTAGGCAAATGCGGATACACCTCCTCTGAATTCATTCTTCCTCATCCCAAACTCCTTAGCTTAATTATTACATATGCGTATAACCTGAACAGTTAGTAAGACGCGGTGCTTAAAACAAAATTACAAAAAGATAAGGAGAAATAGAAACTTTCACACAAAGAAAATTGTACAACACAGTCGTACATACTTTTCATATGTATGTGATAGCATTAAAAAAATAATCATTTAACACAAAATAAACCCCTAATAGGTTTTCAACCCACTTCAGTGGGTGAAGGGCTTAGTATCATTTTATAAATAGGCTAAACTGCCGATCGTGGAGGGTGGGGGTGGGGGGGGGGTCGAGGTTCAAGTCCCGGCCGGGTGAACTGAAGGTAGTTTATCCTAAGTAGTTTCAATTCAATCTTCCTCCAATAAAATTCATTTATATTTCCTCTAAATTTCTACCATCCTCATCCTTATTCCATTAGCGTAGTTATCATGTTGTGTAACCCAAACGGGTAGTAAAATGGGATGATAAAAACATTTATAAATGTAAGATTTTATTTGAAAATCACACACATTAATTTGATAACCATATCAAACACTCTTGTTTAATTAATTACTTTATGGGCTAATTTAATGGTCAGACTTAGTACGCCTCAAGTGCGGCACTATACTAAATAAAATACATCAACATAAACTATAATGTAATGAGCGTATAACCCGAACGGGTAGTAAGACGCGGTGCTAAACAATATTATTATTATTATTATATAATGTAATGGACCACTTTCAAATATAAAACTAGCCCTATGGCGTTATAAACTCGAAAGTTCATTGCCGTACTTATAGAAGTACGCCACCTGTTTCTATCTTCTATCCAGCCCACCTCATTTAACCCTATCTCTTTCAGGTCCACTCTAATATTATCATTTCATCTGGGTCTAGGTCTAGGTCAAAGATATTAAATGGTTTGTCAATAAACTATAATTATTTTTTTATTTTATTTATTTGTGGTATATAAAGTGCACTTTCTAAACTCACTGATTATATCAGTACATGAGAATTTCTACTACTAGCAAGAGCGAAAGAGCCTACCAATTTTGCCGGGAAAGCTATTTTAAAATACCCTTCAGGGCTCTTTTACATACCAAAATCGACATGGAAACGTCTGCTTTACTTCCCTTCCGAAGGAAGTTGTGCTAAGGATTCTTATCGTTCAAGAAAAATCCTTCAATCCCGGCTGGGTTTGAACCCACGAACATCGGGTCCTTCAGCGAGTGTTTTACCCCAAGACCACCAAATTGGACTAAACTCTAATTAAATAATGGTCTTATAGGGAATGTTATAGTTAATCGGAACGACATAAGAAGCTTGTAGAGCATATTAAAATAAATGTATAGTATTCAACAGTGAGTAAAATCCTAATTTTTATCTTACATCAGCTGTCAATATCGACCCAATTTACTAGCTGTACCATTTACTTAACATATTGTTTGGCGCTTAGTTAGACGAAGTTCTAGCCTACACAAACCTATTTTAATTGTCGGGTAAAGTTTTTCTAATGGCAATCCGACTATAGTAAACTCTTGGAACTTTCGGGTACAGTAAGGTAATTCCTATGCTAATCTGATTTTAGAAACTTCTGAATTTCCATTTAAGGTAATAATATTAATAATAGTAATAATTATAATATTCACGATACAACTATAGTCAATTTTGGAACTGTCATATAAGGTCCTTTCTCTATGGTGATCCGACTATACACTAAACTCCTTCGCGTAAGTAGGTGGGGAATGGGGAGTTACACTTTAGTCCCACTGATGGGTATTCAACTAGGTATCAATACATACAGTCCAATTTTCACAATAATAATCCTATAGAACAACCAGAAAATCTAACAGATCTACTTTATTATTCATACGTCAAGTCACTTAATCTGAAGCGGTCACTTTTATATTTTATTTTATGACTGTGTCTTACTAACTGTTCAGATTATCATATATGATATTATTCTCATGGGGTAGGGATGAGGAAGGAAACCTTTTAGAAGAAATATACCCTCATTTGCTTGGAAGGAGAGTGGTAAACAATTTACGGAAAACCATCTTCAGGAGATCAGACAGGGATTCAAACCCTGATCCCTCCATCTTCAGCAGGCCTGTCTGACACAAGATTGGTGCCTTAGACCATTCGGCCACTGAAATGGGTCACTTTTATATCACTACATAATATGTATATAACATAAAAACACAATTTTTAAAGAATCAGGTCTTACTACCGGTTCAGGTTAGCCGGCTATGTACTAATTACATTAATGCTTTAGCGATTATTAAGGCATGATTGAGAGGAAGTGCACTCACATTTGCATGGAAGGAGAATGGAAAACCTTTTAGGGGGAACCACCCTCAATGCACAAGACCGGGATCGAATCCCGATCTCCCCATCTTCCACAGTCTAGTCTAATAAGAGAGTAGCGCGTTAGACCACGCGGCCACCAAAGCGGGTAAAAAAAAACAACGAATAAAATGATAAAATGTTATCAATGTAGACCGTAAAAACACGTTTATATATATTTTTTAAAGTTATTTATTTGAAAATTGGACTAAACCTTAAATTAACGCTCGTCATCACTACCATGAGGGGATGTTTCATGTTACCTTGACGGTTGTTCATTAAGTTCCCACATAAAGAATTATTATTATTATTACTAGCACCGCGTCTTACTATTCTTTTGGGTTACACGCACGTACGCTAATGTCTAATGGTGGGGTGACTGTGAGATTAAATGGAGGACCTACAGTTCAACGTGGGACCCAAACCACGGTGAAGGCCGGTCATTCCACACATCCGCATAAATAAATCTCAGTGTGCGAGTTATGTAGTCAGACCCATCCGACCCTTGGTTCATACATGCGGGCGATGTATTAGTATTTTTTCTTACTACCAATTCGTGTTATACATTTATATACTAACTACGATAGTGTGTTAAGAATGAGGTAGGCTGAAATTAAAGGAAGTATACCTGAATTTGTGTGAAAGTGTGAGTGAAGAACTATTTAGGGAAAAAATTACCCTCAGCTCGCCCGACCGGGAATCGAACCCCTAATATCCCATAATAATTGTGAAAGTGACATTATATTAATCGGCCACTAAAGCGGGTCTTTCGTACTTAATCAAGTAGACAAATTTGTAACGAAATAATAATGGCAGCTATTACGAAATTACTAGTGAAATATCCATTATATTGACATTTCGGTATAAAGAGCCTTTTATAAAATACAAAGATATGTTTTTGCAGTCAACATTAATAACATTTTACTTTATAGTTGGTACTACTTTATAGGAACTCATGGTATCTATAAATAGTGACAATTTCAAATCAAATGTCTTGAAATATATAGCCATTTGAAACTTGTTTATATTAAGGAATTTTAATAGTTTTCAGAAATGCTATTTCCTATCTAAATCGAACCAAAGAAAATTTTACGGAGCGTGTTTCTCGATCATTCCTTTAATTTTCTTTTGTGAATAGCAGGTGAATACTGTGAATATATTTACTACTAAGGTTATAAATGTCAAGGTCGAATGTCAAATCTCCTTCGCTTAGACTTTGATACCCACATTATATATTTAAAATAATAGAAATCACTATATTTGCTATTGAGCTATCGATATAAAACATCTGTCTGTACAAGGTTTAATAATATACAAGATACAGAACAATTTTAAAAACAATCTTTCCTGCCCCTGGTTCGATTCGGTGTCACTGATGTAGCTATTTAATATTTGTATCAGGATTCGTCTTTCTATACAAAGTAAATATCCAGGCGTTGAGTGGGGTGAAAAGAAAAACAGGATAAAGTCAGTGTTTTTTAAAAAGTTGTTGCCAAAATAAATCAAATATTGCATCAGTGTATATATTAATTTAATTGTACACATGTATTAAAATTAACAGTTTTTGAATATTTTTCACAGACATCGCGGAATTTCGGCAGAAACTTTTTTAAAAACGGAAGACTAAAAGTCCTGTCAAAAATATATCGCTATGCCTATGACCAATATTAAATAAATTTTATGATTTATATATGTAGAAAATTAAACAAAACATATCTACTTGCGAAATATATTTACTTTTTTACACACACACACACACACACACACACGCACACACACACACACACACACACACACACACACACACATATATATATATGGTCATAAAATTTTGTAAAAATATGTACATTAGCTTGTGTTGATTTCTCCTTGATATTTTTTTTCGGTGAGTCACTTTTATATTTAATTAATATATTCCGAAAATATTAAGAAATAAGTTAAGGGAATAAGGTGTACTTAATAACTTTTGAGCGTGAGAATTAAAGGGGCAGGTTTAGGGCGTGTGTCACCACTTGTTTTGTGATTTATTTTATCTCTTTTTCCTTATTGTTCTTTTTTTTTGTACGGTATTTTGGCAACCTTTTATTATTATTATTTGGTGTCAAGTAGGGGGTGGGGCTTATTTATATTATACACAATACAATTGGGGCGCGTAGAACCCTTGAGTCAGGCCTACTTCTTCTGTCTTACCTAAAGTTGCTGATCTTTTCATCGATATAACCTTTTTTTTAATAAACACCCGACTCAATAAAATGATTTACCAAAACTGATATCGGCGGCTGTATCTTACGCACTATTTTCACTAAGGGCTTGTCTACAACCGGTCGCATCCTCTTGTCGAACTCGTAATACTATATGAATACAGTAGTAGCATTTGCTAACGCAGTCACATCTTAGAATTGTCCGAAGTAGATGAACATTGTTCATCTCTAACGTGGATGTATTTACGTTGGCTTGCTTTCATCCAATCAGAAATGAATACAGACGCACAACTAGATTCAACTAAAACAATGAGTTATTTGGTCAAATATAGAAGTTCTTGAAAATATTATTGTATTTTTTAATTAATTTAAAACCCAAGTGGTCCCAAAAATAGGATAATCTGAACACAATTTTTCGGAAAATGCAAGTGGGGAAACAAAATAAGTCAAATAAAATATAATTTATTGGTTAATGTACGTTAAAAGAGAAGTATAAGAAACAGTGACAATAAATGCTAAATATTTACATTTTATAGTAAACATAATGTGTTTTACTTTAACTAAATATAATTGCATTAATGTAAAAATATATACTGTAAACACTAAACTACAGTACATGCTACATGATATAGGCCTAAATCAGTCAAATGAATCTAAATTATATGAAAACTCATTCAACTGTAATTTTAAATGAGTGAACATACTCATGTATCTTCGTTGACCCTTACGTATTCTCCTACTTAATCCTAATTTTCCCTAATCCGAACAAGCTTCAGTTCCTACTATTTAGGATTAACGCGGTTATATTATATTTAATAAGAGTAATAATTTAATAACCTTTTCATTTAATAATATGATTATATTTAGCTCATGTTTGTGAACTTTAATATGACCTTGATCAAGTCATATTGGTTTGATATTACGTCTCCCGACATTTTAACAATCACTGTTTGATAAATAAAAACACACAAAAAAAAACACCAGATAGTTGTGAACTTTACGACAAGCGGTTGTGACTGGATGTGGATGAGCCTTAAAACAAACAAAAACTAGATCCACGCCGTGTCACGTGGTCGGAGAACCCGTCCGTGTTATGGCAACCAGAACCACACACTACAACAGTTTCACTCTTGAGGGGACGAGTTCATTTCAGTTCAGTCACTCGCCGAGTAACGTGGTGAGCTTTTCACAGCAGCAGACGTTAATCCGGCGTCTCTTCAGTCCACGAGAGTTTGGGTCACATAATCGGCGAAGCAGGTAACATACATAATCTTATTTGATAGTAAACATAGTCATTTATCACAACAATATATGTGCCACACTTTATACAAGTTCATTGAGATTTTTTTATTAATATGAAATAAGGTGTTTGAGAAATTGGTCCTAACAGAGATCTGAGACCTTTGGCTTCACACCGGCTAAGCTGAAATAAGATTTCTGTGAAATTTGACCTGACAGGGATCTAAAACCCATACATTTGGCTGAATTAGGTTGTAGTGGTTAAGCTGTAATAGGGTTTTTGAGAAATTTGCCCTGACATGAATTTAAAACCCGGACCTTTAGTTTTACTAGGGGAAGTAACTAAAATTGGAAATAATATTTTTTTTATGTATTCTTTAAATAACAATATTTAAGTCTTAGCTTATAAATAATATTATGTTGATACATTAAATGTATAGTTACTGTTAGGGCCTTAATGAGAGGTGAAAAAATATGTTATTGAAAGTTTCTATCCAACCAGGATTCGAACTAACATCTAACAAAAGTTTTGAGCAACGTTTGGTGTCAAAGATAAAAATAATTATGCCTTAAAGATAGCTTCACATCACTAAACCGTCATTCTTGAACTCATTTATATGATTATGTTTGGTGATATTATCTTAATCTTATTCGTGAAATTACCCCTTTCTCTTTAATGATGTCGTAAGCTAAAGTTGGAGGTTCACAAAAACAACCTTATCTAACAATTACAAAAGCTACTCAACCTACTTTAATTTTTTCATTCTCCAAATCACGTGTCCTTCGGCAGCAACGTTTTTGAGAACGGTGTTCATTTTGACAGTTGTAAGATACTTGTTGGTAAATGCCAGCGTCTCTATCCTTTATTTTGTTTACGTCGTAAGAGGCTCGTTCTATGGTGACCCACCTATACCTTACATTGATGAAGCTTACTATAGTAATAACATTGTTGGAAGATATGTTTGGAAAATATAAGCTTTATTTTCTTGCGTTGAATAATAATAATAATAATAATAATAATAATAATAAAGAAATGGTACGGTACATCACAAAGACTTGAAAAAAATAATCAAATTCCATCAAAAATAATAAATGAATAGGTTCTATACACGGTTACAGAAACAATAAGAAAAGAGACATATCTCGGTTTACCAAAGAGCATAACAATCGACTTCCCATTTCCCAGACTTCCATAACATATATATATATATATATATATTGGTGAACTGGGGGTCTAGGAGTAAGGTGTCAGACTTCTGTGTTGGGGGTCCGGGGTTCAATCCTCGGGCCCGGTACAGAGTTATCTGATTACCAAACCTTTCCTTCATCTCTGACAAGACGTGTATTAATCACAACTTGTGAATGTGTTGAATGCCAGGCCTCCACCGTGGTTCGGATTCCACGTTAAACTGTAGGTCCTCCATTTCATCTCACAATCACCCTACCATTACACATTAGTGTAAGTGCGTATAACCCGTACACATACTAAGACGCGGTGCTAATAATAATAATAATAGTAATAATATATATTTTCTTATAGCTCGGAAACCGTTGGTTTTATAAAAAAATATACTTCATCTAGTTTTTTAGTAGCACTTCAACTTTGCTACGAGAAGTTATCTAGTATCTTAAAGAGTTGCGGGGATGTGATCCAAATTGGAGATATCCACATACGTAATTTTCCCGAAGAAAAAATAGATGTGCCATTGTGTTGGTAATCTTAAACCATGTCTATGACACACATTTGAATAAAAATTCATAGAACCTATTTAAAAAAAATATATTTTTGCCCTTAAATAAAATACTCTTAACTTGATCTCTAAGCATCTAATATAAAATACTATGGGAACTCTTATGAAAACCCTAGCTACCAAGTTTTATTCGGATATGTAAAATGGTTTCAGATCTAGGCTGAGATATAGACAGACGGACATACAAAGAAAGAGTAAGAGACGGCATAGAAAGAAACACTTTGTCTGGTTCAAGATTTACATCCATCAAAATATCGAACTCAATTTGTTTTTAGAATCTCAATACGTACTTTCCCCAAGAGTTCTCGAGAAAGTTATACTTATATACTACTATTATTTGATTGGTATGGATATTATCTTTTAAAAGTGACAGTTACTCCTCAGATGATTTGACGTGTGAATATTACGAAAGTAATTATAGTGACTCTCAGAAACCACCTTTTTTTACCGTGTATGTTTCGATGTCGAAATATCATTATCTAGGACTTGAAAGATTGAAGGACAGATGCTACCACTATACTTAATGTGTAGTGTGTTTACTATATACATTTTATATTTAAGTCATTTAAGGTGGGAGTGTAGGTTAAACAAGTTAAGGGCAGTATTTTTGCAGTTTTTATATCAAAACCAATTTTTGGTCTTCAAAAATAAAATAATTCCCCAGTAGAGTGATAGAATTTAATTATCTTCAGACGATGATATCAACAGTTCTTGAATATCTGTCAAGGATGTCCTGGAATTTAAGGACAGCCCTTTATCTTCATTTAAAAAGGGCCTTGTCTAATACCGCTATGCTCATGACAGATATTCAACAACTGTTGATATCACCATGTGAAGAAAATTAAACTTTAGTTTTCTACTGGAGGATTTTTTAAATTTGTTTGATCAAAATAAATGTTTTGCTATAAAAACTGCAAATATACTACCCTTAATTCTATTTCCCTACACTCCCACCTTAATAAAAACCTTATGGACCACTTTATTAGATTAATGTACGACTTATGAAATAACTTAGCAATTAAACATTCACATTACTCATCTCACAGCCTTCACTTCATCACAGGGAAAGGGGAATCTCTATTTTAATCGATGATGAATTTTTCTTTAGTGTCGGTGAAAGAACCCGAGACCTTTAAATCGGTAGAAAAACATGGTGCTTAAATGTAATTAGTTCACGTAGCTTGAAGCCACAGTCATCCTTGACACAGTATTAATCCTACCTAAAAAGACATGCTTAAGTCTGGTTTATGCACAAACTTAATTTCAGAGTTAACAGGTTCGTTAAGAAATAGCAAAACTTAATAATATGGTCTTACGACAACGGTTCCAAATCGTGTTTGACAGGACGCGTGACATGTAAGAAATACTTACTTAAAAAGATGTTGGACATAACCATATTATATCATCTCAAATATTTCTACGAGGAAGGATGTGATAGCATTAGGGGTACGCAGAAGAAAGGGGGAGGGCATAAGGAACTTCTGACACTCCCAAGACCATACATAATTTTGATAAAACATTAAATCGTCTGTATTAGAACTAAATATATATAGGGCTGAATATGTGTCAAATGTTTAGGCTAAATTTTAAGCTAAGGCTTACGGCTCACACACATTAATAGTGCCTCTAAAATTCACAACATGGTTGAAAAATGTATCCAGTGTTAAATTTAATGGTCAGGTGCTGTGTATGTTCTATAATTAAGATAACTTGTAAGTCGTGTGCTGATAATATAATCAGTTGCTTCAGAAAGTGCAGGCTAACTACTCTAAGATAAATATAAACATAAATATAATAATAGTTACTTTTATCTGTATTTTTTACTTGAGCATGTGATATTCCGCGCTATTGAGGGAAAAAGGTCCACAAATCACGGTTAGTAAAAAAATCGCTTTATTTACATAGCTACCTGCGTTGGTGGTCCCACGGCTCAGGGAGTTACACACACAATATACTAGATTGTCTGACTTGTAGCTAGAGGTTTGTGTCTAGAACGGGTCCAATTGGAATGTTTTTCCACTTGTGGCTTAACACTGTGGTTTTCCCATCACCTCTCCACGCTAATATGGGTGCATTTCCTTCAATATACGTTCATAGTCCTTAACCCTTAAATTAAGCTATCAAAAACCTTAGTGGGAAACATAATGGCATTTTTTAAATATATTGTTATGGTCCACATTTTTCTGTGTTTTATATATGAGTAGATTCCTTTTTTTTCGTTTTGGTTTCACGCGATTGTAATGGCATCATTTTATGGGCGTACTAGTTTGACACCTTAGCTCTGTTTGTAGCGTGGCTGCCCACTGAAATACAGGTCATATGTTCGATTGCCAACATATCAAAAGCTTTATCATTGGTGAAATGTGTGTATCCTCTTTCACACTGATGAATTAAATATTTATCATTGGTGAAATGTGTGTCTCCTCTTTCACACTGATGAATTAAAGATTTATCACTGGCGAAATGTGTGTCTCCTCTTTCACACTGATGAATTAAGGATTTATCATTGGTGAAATGTGTGTATCCTCTTTAACACTGATGAATTAAAGGTTTATCACTGGTGAAATGTGTGTCTCCTCTTTAACACTGATGAATTAAAGGTTTATCATTGGTGAAATGTGTGTCTCCTCTTTCACACTGATGAATTAAAGGTTTATCATTGGTGAAATGCGTGTCTCCTCTTTCACACTGATGAATTAAAGAGTTATCACTGGTGAAATTGTGTGTCTCCTCTTTCACACTGATGAATTAAAGATTTATCATTGGTGAAATGTGTGTCTCCTCTTTCACACTGATGAATTAAAGGCCGAGGGTTGGGTGCTGTGTCTGTTCTAGATTTGAGATAGTTTACAAATCGTGTGCTGATGTAATTAATTGGTTCAGAAAGTGTACGCTAAATACCTCAAGTAATAATAATAATAATACTGAAGTACCTCATTTTAAGACGTCTCGCTTTAGAGTGATTATCAAATATGACACTTCTCAATTATTAGTGCTTGCACTTGCCTTGATCTTTAAGGCATTTTCAGTTGTTTTAAGGCTAGTAATACAGTAGATTTTTTTTTTATATTTCTTTTGCTTCGTTTCTTTATCCTAGTGCTATTGCACCCTTAGTAAAAAATATTGTAAATATGTTTTCAGTCTTTTATATTCACTGGCGAGTGTTGAGAACGAAAAAAAAAGCTGTGATTCTCTTTAAGGTGATAAAGTATTAGATTTACGATGGTGGTATGAGACCTACAGTAGCTGAATGGCTTCTTTGGTGGTATATACCTAAATTTTGACTGTCAGAAGTGACAGCTGCTAAAACACATGCTTTTGCAGATCATATGGTTCGGCGTAGGGATGAATAATTTGGTCTGGTAACCTTTCAAAGCCATCAGCTGTCAGCTGTATTTGATATCAAGGAGTCATAATATTATTGCCCCAAGATCCGCCTCGGTGGCATGGTTAGCTAACGCACTAGTCGTGATGAGATAGGCTGCAGAGGACGGAGAGATCGAGGTTTGAATCTCGCTCGGGTGAACTGGGGGTGGGTTTTTTCCTAAATGGTTTTCCACTCTCCCTCCACGCGAGTGTTGGTTCACTTCCTCTAAATTTAACCTTCCCGATTTGTAACCCTTTAGCGTAATTAATACTTAAGCGTATAACCCGAACATATAGTAAGACGCGGTGCTAGATAATAATAAAAAAAATACTCGTCCTAGCACGTTAACACACATTTCACAGCTGTCAAGTGTGTCACAGCCGGCGCACACGCTTCGTTCAGAAGTGATTGCGCACGCCAGAAAGTTGCATATTTCATCTTGCCGTGGCAACAGACCGTGAAAAAAGACTAACTATAGTCACGAGTTGACGAAGAGATAAGAGTTCTTTTCCCGGTCGTTTACACTATTAGTCCTCAATTGTTTCCCACTCTTTCTCCATGCAAACTTGGATGTACTTCCTTAAATTCCTCCTTACTTTTCCCTAACGTAAAGAGTGTGACTATACGGATAGTCTAAACCAGTAGTAAGGTGAGGTGCACATTAATATATATGATATACAGTAGCCCCATGGCTTCTTTGGTGCTGACTGACAGTTCACAGCTGACTTCTGACAGTCAAAATTTAGGTATATATATAAATTTTGACCGTCAGACGTGACATCTGCTAAACACATGTTTTTGCATATCATCTGGTTCGGCGTAGGGATACGTAATTTGGTCTGGTAACTTTTTAAAGTTGTCAGTCAGCACCAAAGAAGCCATGGTTAGCCATGGTTATTACAGAAACATATTTTGAGCAGCTAGTTAGTCAAGAGTTCAATTAAATAAATTATCTATACAGAGCGAGGCATTTAAATTAACACAACAATTATCTCGAAAACGAACCATTAAAAAAAAAGGGGGGGGGGGGGAGGGGCTCTCTGGGGCCAACAAGGAAATTTAACCATGGGGTGCGGATCCGGTTTTTGGGGGGTAAAGGGGGGGACGTNAGGGCTTAAACAAAAGTAATTGGTTTTGACGGGAAAAGAGAGCAGCACTAGCTATTGTGGATTTGGTTGATGTCTTCGAGGTTATTTCAAGGCCAACTTTGTTTTCTTAAATGAAAACCTTGAGTTTTTTTTAACATTTTATTCTACACAAAAGAACAAACAACTTTTGCCTGAAACTTGTTTTTAATTGATCAATTTTTTTAAATTACTTTAGCTTGTATTTTTTATAACAATTTTTATTCAATGACTTTTTATTACATTTTGATATTCTTTAATACGTTAAATGAAATATTATTTATAAAATTAATTTAATGAATGTTCAAAACCTCTCATCACATCTCTGGATCATTTTGATCATTTACTAAAGCTACGCAATTTTATAAATATTATTCAATATAACGTCATAAGAATTAACATAATGTAATAAAATATCTCTAATAAAATAATTGTTATAAAAATACGAGTTAAAATATCTTCAAAATATTGATTTCAAATAAAAAAAAAGTTTCAGTCACCAGTTGTTTATTTTATTGTGTATGATAAAATTTAAAGGGTTTTATTTAAAAAATCAAGTTTGACCATGAAAGAAGACGTCCACCAAATAAAAAATAGTTAGTCCTTTAAAACAAAAAAACATATGTTAGAAGCAATTTTTTCTCAAATCCTTCGTTTTCAATATATTCTGGTTTCTCAACTTCAAACTCAAAGATTTCTAAAAACACTAAATAAAACACTTTGTAATAAATTACTGCAATACCGGATTTATCCATCCACTATGAATAAAACGACCGCTATAGCTCGTGACTAAATTACGTCATGTAAATAGGTCAGTCAATTGTTTTCTGTTAGCCGTGATTAATGGATTTTTTTATTACCTCTACTTAAGATGTAGCTACAAGACTTTCATTTAGCTGAAGGAATTGTTTATTTCCACTTGTAAACGTAAGTGACTAAACATATTATTTGTGGTGCGTTTCCACTCCTTTAATTATTTAACTTTAAGACACACAACAGATATTTTACTCCTGTTTATTTCTTCATTTATTATCGTCTGAAAACTATGGGACTATTTAACTATATAAATATTAAAGTTACGTATTTTACTTATATTTCAAATTAGCACTAGTATTCCGAAGTCTAGTTAAGTAGATTTCGCATATGCCCTTTGGAGGGGGAAAGGGGAATTTATGATCCCCTCCCCAATCTATAACAATCACTTATAGATTTTTTATAATATAATGCTTAACTTTTTTTTGGTGGGGGTGGGGGTAACGAATGGTGGATGGAGGCAGTAATATTGTTACTACTAGGCTAAGCACTTGCCGATGCTTTAGAACAGTCTAATTTTCATAGGAAGGACCTTAACTTACAGATAGAAAAGTTATTTTATCTACTTTAACATATTCATAATTCAAGTCATGTAATATGCGGCTGTCATTTTTATATATATTATCAATACCTATAAAATAATACTAATTATAAAGTAAAATGTTATCAAATTTGACCGCAAAAATATTATGTTTGTATTTTATACAAGACCCTTCCTTTGATAATTGGACTGCAGTTTAAACAATGACAAATTTATCTTGGTCACAGTGAAATGTACTAATAATATAGCCAAAACCGTGGACTAATCCCATCTGAAATACTTTATTTTGATATAAGATGTAAAAAAAAAACCTAACAAATGATAAACAAAAACGCATCTATGAAAACCCATTTTAAATATTCTTCCAAAGGCATCCTATGAAAACATATTCTCGGGTCCTTTATTTTTTTTAGATTTACCCCGCAAATCGGTCTTCTCTAATACCTTCCATGACAATTAGTATTATTGTTATTAAATATTAAACTTCCACATAACTTTTAAATCACGGCTACGCCACTGATCTGTGGCTTTTCCACCAATTAACATAGTTTATTAGTTTTTATTCCCTTTGATCACTATTTTATCTCGTAAAGTCCTATTTACAATCATCCCCACTTTGTTAGAATATGCATGGAAAAGTAATACTTGGCTTCGACCCTACATTGTGGCAGTGTCGACATTGGTATATATATGCAATCACCTCTGAGGGAACTGAAAACTGATGACTTATGGAGAAAAGCTTGATTTTCACCCTTTCTCGGTTAACTGTTGATAAATATCCCCCTTCACTTGTCGGAAGGTGGTGTTCTGTGGTAAGGCGTTACTGGAAACATTGACGAACCGGTGTTGCAAAATTTGTCATATAATCGAGAGGAAATGAACCATACTAAAACAAGAAAATAACATTTATGTTTCTCGATAGTTTTCTTTTATAGCACTGCGTCTTATTACCTGTTCAGGTTGTACGCATATTACTAGTTTCGCTAGTGAATTATGGATGAGCAAGGTTGAATTTGGAGGTACCGTACCCGTATTCACGTGTAAGGAGAGTGGAAAATAATTTTGAAAACACCACCCTCGGTACATTTTTTATTTTATTTTTATTTAGCACTGCGTCTTACTAACCGTATGGTTTATACGCTTTAAGTACTAATTACGCTAATGAATCGGGAATTGGGAAGGTTGAATTAGAGGAAGTGAACCCGCATTTTCATGGAGGAAGAGTGGAGAACCATTTAGGAAAAACCACCCCCAGTTCACCCGACCGAGATTTGAACCTCGATCTCCCCGTCCTCGGCGGTCGAGCTCAACTATCACGTTAGCCAACTACACCACCGAGGCGGGTAATAATATAGTAAATTATTATAAATTTTGGTCGTAGAGAAATATTTATTTTTATTTTCTAGCCTGTTCTTCCAACCAAAAACAGGATATAATTCTCTGGCCTTAAAGACGTTTCCTACCTGTGACGTCATGGTAAGTCAAGATATGACTTCCCATGACACCGAATTTACATCCCATTCAATGATTATTATGGATATAACGTTGAAACTAAAACATTAATTCTTATATAATTCTAAAAAGGGTCCTACATTTTCGCGTAAAACTATATATATCTTGTAGTAGCTTTTTTTAAACGTATTTTTTTACAAATCATCTACATCTTAGGCTATTTGGCATAGTCATGAAAATGTCCCGTAGGAATCTTCTTGCCAGGATGTAGATTAAAAAAGTCCGTTTTATCATACATCTGTTTAGATTAGTAAACAGGAAAAAGGTAATTTTAAAAAGCAAGTAAATATTTTCAAGACGCAAATAATAAAGTGACAGTGTGAGCTCGTCAGAGGAAGAGGGAAGTGTTTATCAGTAAATAAACAAGAGACCTCACAGGGTGAACTGCTCATGTTTTACCCTTTTTTTTTCTATTTGGTAAATTGGTATCTAGGTATGATAGTGCTTTGTTTTAAACTGCTGAGGTGTTTCAAGTTAAGATGCAACCTGCTTCGCAAAATATCTTCGAAATATCCAAGTAGGCAACGTCTTTAAGGAACTCGAAAGTTCATTGCTACCAGAATGTAAGCTTTTCATTCAACACTATCCTGGTGACCTGGTAGTCTAGGGGTAAGGTGTCGAACTTATTTGCTGTGGTCCGGGGTTCAAACCTCGGTCCCGGCACAGGTTTATCTGATTACCAAACCCTTCCTTCATCTCAGACAGGACGTGTATTAATCACAACTTGTGAATGTGTGGAATGCCAGGCCTCCACCGTGGTTCGGATCCCACGTTAAATTGTAGGTCCTCCATTTCATCTCGCAATCACCCAACCATTACACATTAGAGTAAGTGTGTACAACCCGAACGGGTAGTAAGACGCGGTGCTAATAATAACAACACTATCCTGAGACACCTCCATCCAATACCTAACTTGACAACCATCTTCCTTCATTTATGTTTTTAACATTATCCTCCTATAGAGGTCTCGGTCCGCCAAGGGGTATTGTATCTTCAGGTCTATCAACTAAAAAATTGTGTGTACAAGCCTGTCATAAGCCACGCACGCCACATGAGCACACACCCTCTCAGCATGCGCGTCTTGCTTATACTCGATATGTTTGGGTATGCATACAAACCATGAGGTTCTTCATTATATAACGTTCTCCATTCTCCTATTTGTTCATACCTCTTGTAAGGCCCCCCACCCCATAAGCGACCAGTCAGGCTGTCAGTATTAATAAAGTAATCATGAATAC
>CABFOV010004676.1:0-29093 GCA_902141375.1 Timema poppense | reverse complement strand
TACTAACAGACTGACTGAGCGTGTAGGGACAGTACTGACGGATGAAAATGTTGATGCCATCCAAATTTTCTGATCACATCAGTATCAGTCCATCAGTCTTGCAAGTGGTGAGAGAGACTGACAGTAGTACTGACCGTGTGAGCGCGCTTGTCAGTATTTCCTTCAGTCTTTGTAGCAAACATAGACTGCATATGCTTTTTTTTTCTCTTATCACCCATGTTGTTGCGCGTTGCATGCATGAGCTGATACTGATAATAATAATGATACGAGTACTTACCGTGTACTGTCTTGTTGTAAATACTGATGCCTACTGACAGTAAGATTGTCATTCTTAGGATTGACAGTCAAGACTGATCGTGTAGGGGTCCTATTAGGCTCGAAAATCTTTCTTAGCACTTTGTTCTCAAAAAACTTTAAGTTTATTCTCGTGCTACAAAATAAGACATCACGCTTCACATTCGTAAATAACAATGGATAGGATTATAGTTTTGTAGATTCTCAGCTTAATATTTCAAGATACATGACTCATTGACAACAGCTTATAAATTGAATAATATCATGCATTTACTACAGGAATATTGTTTCAGACCCGTTTAATTTCATACTTATGTATTAGCACATTTCCCAAGTATTTGAATTTGTTAATTCGACAACTTCTTACAAGTCAATTTGATGAAAAACGAGATTGTATTCCTGCAACCGTAACTTAAGTGTGTTTTCCTAAATACATATTAATTCTGCCTTCAGGTGAATGCAGGTGCACATTTTATAAATAATATTTTCCTCATTACTGCTATATTAGCGTAGATATGCGTATAGCCTGGACCAGGGGTGTACTGGAAGCTTCCTTTCCCCGTGTCAAGCGGCCTGGAATCACAAGTATGACGGACCCTAACATATATTAATAAATATAACCGAAGCTATGTTTCAGTGTAAACTGAAGTGTTGAGGGGAAGTACCGATATTTGTACTATCAGTAAATTAACACGAGGTCCTTTCAGCTACATTATCGATAGTTACGTAACTATTCAGTCAAATTATAATATAAACTTGTAATTGTTTATATTGACATGAATAATAATGCTTTTAAATTGTTGGACAATAGCTGGAATCCTATTTGTAAATATGTCCTCCTCCCGCTAATTGTGTATATTTACAGATCTAGCAGAAGTTAGTATTCAGTAAACAAACACGTTTTTACGTTTGAATTAATAAATGTCTTGTAAAAAACACCCAGAAACAAACAACGGCATGTTTTTACGTTTAAATGCCAATGACCTACTTACTGAAACAATTGATTATTTTTATTTAAAATAATCACTCAGAATTGATTGTATGTCTTTATTTTAGTTTAAGGTAGTTGCGAGTGTTAAGGTGGTCCAGTCCACCCCTGATTACAAGTGTTCTAACCAACCTCGTGGTATAGTGGTCAGAGCCCCTGGTTGGTGACCTGAAGGTCCCGGGTTTGATTCCCGGCTGGTACTGTGGGATTTCTCTCGAAAGTGGAATAATTCCCAGGGTCACTAGGGTTTGGTTAGTTAGGCTTACATTAGGTTAGAATCTTCATTGGCTTCTCCCCATCATATTCACTTTAATCATCCCTCGACACCTCATCTTATCGGGACATGGAAAGAGCCACCACAAAAAGGATGTACAAATAGTACATATGGGTATCCCCTGAACAATGGTACATTAGTACTGGATAATCTGTCTGCAAACTGAGCTGCAGAATGATGTAACCCAGACCCACGTTTATTATTACTATTGTTACTATTATTATAAGCGTTGTAAGAGAGAGATACTGATGACCCCTACTTTCCTCACACTTGTATCGGCTCGAGATCAGAGGACAGGAAGTAAATTCACCTCTATTTATCGCGAGAAAGTGGTTCCCTTCCCACTTGGATTACTGCCTTGTGTCTTACATTACATCCGTGGTGGCGGATCGAGGTCAACGACTCTTCCCCCTACCCATGAATCAACCAAAACAGCAATTTACCCTGAGACGGAAGTAAACGCTTCGATCAGAGAGAAAATGTAAATCGCTGTCAGGTCACATACGGTTTAAAATACAATGGTCTGTGTCGTTTTCTGGAACTACTTCTTTAATCTGTCTAGACGTATACTCCCTTTTGCCCTTTACCTAAAACCACTATATTTTGTTGTGTCAATAATAAAGAGGGAAAAGAATACTGCGAAACTTTTAATCTCTAGGTAAAGAGGAAAGCTCGCTGCTGGTTCTCAAATCTCTTAAAATTTTCTGTTTTAGCCTATCACAAAATAACTGCACTTCTTAGAAAAGGGGTTAGATATAGAACCCTTTTCATCAAGGCTAGTCTTATAACTCAACAGATATGCTTAAAAAGGGGTTGAAAATAAGCTAATGTTACATTTTCACATATTCTTTTCTATTAATCAATCTAAAACTATAGGTTTAATTAGGAAAAAAAGCCCTGTTGGAATCCTTATACTTTATTTTGTCGTGAACCATATTTCAAATAACGCATTGTATAGTTAAATATTGTGTTAGAGCTGAACGTCTATTCGGAAATGTCTAGTTTACCTAGGCGGCCTCCTTAAGATATGTATACTATTTTTTACTCAATAAATAAGAAATTCGTTCAGTAGATGCATTTAGCTTTGTGTTGTACAGCACATATAGTGATTATAACAGTTCTTGAATATCTGTCACGGAAATCATGGTATTCGACCAGGACATTAGGACAAGACATTTATCATCATTTAAAAATTTCTCATCAAATTTGCTCGTGAGTAACGACAAATCACAAATGTCTAAGCACTTTTGATTTTACTATCAGTAGAAAATTAAACTAAACGTATCTACTAAAGCAATTAAAAAGAATTATTTTGGCCAATAATACAAATTCTATGAAAACTTTTGTTCCCTTTCATCTCATCTTAAGAGCCTTTCACATGGAAAATTATATTCAGGCTTTATCTAAAGCAGATAATGTATTAAAATGTGGTTTTCTGCATTCTCCATTTGACAACAGCAAGATTGGTATCAGTTTAATAGCTTATTTTAAAATAAGGTTTTTCAATTTTGATGTAATTTTGAAAATATGGCAGAATAATTTCACAAGTCTCAATTACACTATTTTTTTTTAAATCTAGAACACAATAAAATGGCTCCACGTTGTAACGTCTTGTTCGAGCTAGACTTCTTACCTAATTGGGGTTAGGTGGGCTATTAAAATGATACAATGTTTTGCCTTTAGCCCGTGTCTTACTACCCATCCGTATATTCGCACTGATTTTATAGGAATATATAGAGTATAACATAGAGGAGGCGTAACCACATTTGCACGTAAGAAAAGTTTAAAACCATAAAGGGAAAAAACCCATCAATATACCTGGCTGGAATTCGATCCCTGACCTCTTAAAAGCTAGCCTCCTATATAAGATGAGACTGACCCTTTTGTCATCGTGTCCAGTAGTACTGGCACTCACCAAATATATTAGTGGATTAATCTTTAAGGTAGGGAGGGTAAATTAGAATAAATGCACGCGCATTAGCGTGATGGGCAACCACAGTGATAAATCAAATGTGTAAAACCACGACCAGTGCCGAGATTTGAACCTCTAACTCTCCGTCACAGGAAATCCATTCCAGTGTGAGTCTGGTGCCCTAGATTGTGTGAACATCTGTAATAGTCTATGTGTTATCTGGCCTATAATCTTGAAGAATATCATTCTTAAGGCGGATATTTAATGATAATAATTGGAGGAGTTCTAAGTCAGCTATAATAATGAGGTCACCACCGTTAATAGCACCTTCGAGTTAACAGTACTTGCACCGGTAGCCCCACACTGTAGGCAGGTGTTATTCAACTTGGGGTACGCATACCTCTAAGGGTACACGAAGACATTTTAAGGAGTACGTTATACTGTATTTCTAATTTAAAACTGTATTTTGGAAATTGTCTATTTGATTTATTTTAAACATAAAGTATATAATATAATATATAACTTGAATTATACATTAACCATTTTTGGGGGGAAAAAGTTGAAAAAATATATTTGGGGGTACGTGAACAAATAAAAGGTTGAATACCATTGATTTAAGCTGTCAGTCCCACAATCGGCAATTACCTGTGCCGCATAGGTCGAGTTTCAAATGTCGAGCAGGTACACTGTTTATTTTCTAATTTGTGTCTTATCTCGATTTTCTCTCTATCCCCTTTCAATATAAATGCGGGTGCATTACCTCTCGGTTTCTCTCCTAGTCTCTACTCATAGAATAAGTCCTTAATAACCTTGGTGTCCTAATGCGCATGCAAAGTGTTGAAGGTGCCTGAAAAAACTGGCCATAGAAATTAATACGTTTTACATATAATATATTTGTAAATTATTATATTGTACCCTTCGCTTACCCTGGAAGGTAGCCAACTTACATTGCTTGGTTCCACTATGGTGTAGCTTGGAATATATGGCCATAGTGTAGTAGTCCACTAAGGTAAGATTGTTTGTCACCTTTCCTGGTAAACAGAATGAGAGATCAGATATTTTATGGACGTTTAATACGTATACATATAAAATGACCACAAACATGTACACTTGATTTTAATAAAAGTTTGATCCTATGAGATAACAACCAATTAACACCATTTATTATGTGCGAATAACAGTTGGCTCATATTTTCCGGTAACTGAAAGATCAGAATTTGAATCCCGGTCGGTTTTACTGAGGGTGTTTTGACCTCAATTATTTACCACTTTCTCTCAACGTAAACGAAGGTACATTTATTCTAAGACTCTACTTTCATCATTCCCATAATACTAGCGAAGTACATGTATTTGTATAGCTCGGACGGTTACAAAAACACGTCGGAAAAAGAGACACCTTTTTAAAAAACAATTACTGCGTTTTACTATTTTTTAAGGTTAAACGTATATAAAAAAGGTTTAAAGGGGTATGAATGAGAAAGGTAGTATTTTAGAGGTAATCTACCCGCATTTGATTGAAAGGAGAGTGGGAAACCATTTAGGAAAAATCAGCCTCAGTAAAGCCTACCGGGATTTTAACCGTGATCTCCCCGTCATCAGTAACCCCGTTTAACACGAGAGTGACACCTTAGACCGTTCAGCCACTGGAGCGGGTACATCTACAGTAGACCCATGGCTTCTTTGGTGCTGACTGGCAGCTCACAGCTAATTTCTGACAGTCAACATTTAGGTATATACCTAAATTTTGACTGTCAGAAGTGAAAGCCGATAAACACATGTTTTTGAAGATCATATGGTTTGGCGTAGGGATACAAAATTTGTTCTGGTAACTTTTCAAAGCTGTTAGCTGTCAGTCAGCACCAAAGAAGCCATGGGGCTACTGTACTAGCCACAACTCTTTTTTTATTGCCGGAACCTGACCACTTTACTCTTAACACTACAAGCCTGAAGAAGGTCGTGCCTACCTAACAAGAAAAATACGTTAAATACCTCCGCCAAAGCAATCTGTACGCTACATAAAGAGCTACACCAAATTCCACTTTCACTTCTAAGAGTGACGTTCAATGTCACAACTCTTGCATTATGAAAGTGTGGAATATTCCAAACGCTTGAAGGTGGATTCGCTAGCACCCGGTGGACTGACGTGTATGTATACGAATTATGCATTTTAATATAATCTCGTTTTTTTTTGTTTGTGTTTCAATTGATTGCACTGCACTTTCTAAACGCCCAGGTTGCTCAGCACACAAGCTAAAAACAAATTTAATCTAGGATACTTCCCGTATTAGTTTTATTATTTAGAACCGCGACTTACTACCCGTTTGGGTTATACGCTTTAAGTACTAATTACGCTAATGGATTAGGAATTAGGAAGATTTAATTAGAGGAAGTGAACCCGCATTTGCGTGGAGGGAGAGTGGAAAACCATTTAGGAAAATCCACCCCAGTTCACCCGACCGAGATTCGTACCTCGATCTCCCCGTCCTCAGCAGTCGAGCTCAACACGACAAGCGCGTCAGCCAACTACGCCACCGAGGCGGGTTTCACGTATTAGTAAACACTACTTCTATAATGTAGATATGTGGTATAGGTTATTACATTTATTGCTACGCTGCTAGAAATAGCATGTCACCCGATTTGGTGGCCACATGGTGGGATACGTTACTCTCGCAATAGACTAGAATGCCGATGACTGGTAGATCGAGGTTAGAATCTCGATCGGGTGTACCAAGAAAAGTTTTTTTCCAAAATGGTTTTACACTTTATCCATGTAAATGCAAGTACACTTCCTTGAAGTATAGCCTTCCTTATCGCCAAAACCATTAGTATAATTAGTACATAAGTGAAAGACCCGAACGGGCAGTAAGGCTCGTATCTGGTTTTTACTAAAGTTACTAAAACAATTTTAATACATCCATACATCAAGTCATGTTATCTGCAGATGTCACCTGTCATATATATTATCAATAACTGTAAAATAACACAAACAATATAGTAAAATGTTATAAGTTAATGTTGGCCGTGAGAAATATGTTTGGATTTTTTAAACTGTTCTTTCAACCAAAATCAGGGCATAGTTCAAGCAGCCAGTTATTTATTATAAAGTGTATATATATATAAAAAAATCAGTTTCAATATGTTTTATTACAAGATGATATACCTAAATTCTGTTCACGTTAGAAATTGTTTTCTGGAAGGTCTTTTTCCCTACCAGAAATCTTTTATATAGGAGGATATATGTAAGAAAAAAGACCTTTCAGAGAGTAATTCCTACCGTGAATGGAGTATAATACTAAACACCTAACTCTAATGTCTACATAATATAGAAAACTTTAGGAGACCGTATACACATAATATTTATTTTATTTGAGGTATTCATCGTTAAACTTCCGAACCAACGGATTAAATTAACACACGACATAAAATAATTTAAATCTAGAACAGACACAACATCCAGCCCCCAGCAGTTAGTTCATCACTATGAAAGGTAAAACACATTTCACCAATGATATAGGTGACCTGGCGATCTAGGAATAAGATATAGGATTTTTGTAATGAGGGTCCGGGGTTCAATCCTCGGTCCCGTCACAGATTTATCTGATTGACAAACCCTTCCTTCACCTCTGACAAGACGTGTATTAATCACAACTTGTGAAGGTGTGGAATGCCAGGCCTCCACCGTGGTTTGTTATATATATAAAAAAATCAGTTTCAATATGTTTTATTACAAGATGATATACCTAAATTCTGTTCACGTTAGAAATTGTTTTCTGGAAGGTCTTTTTCCCTACCAGAAATCTTTTATATAGGAGGATATATGTAAGAAAAAAGACCTTTCAGAGAGTAATTCCTACCGTGAATGGAGTATAATACTAAACACCTAACTCTAATGTCTACATAATATAGAAAACTTTAGGAGACCGTATACACATAATATTTATTTTATTTGAGGTATTCATCGTTAAACTTCCGAACCAACGGATTAAATTAACACACGACATAAAATAATTTAAATCTAGAACAGACACAACATCCAGCCCCCAGCAGTTAGTTCATCACTATGAAAGGTAAAACACATTTCACCAATGATATAGGTGACCTGGCGATCTAGGAATAAGATATAGGATTTTTGTAATGAGGGTCCGGGGTTCAATCCTCGGTCCCGTCACAGATTTATCTGATTGACAAACCCTTCCTTCACCTCTGACAAGACGTGTATTAATCACAACTTGTGAAGGTGTGGAATGCCAGGCCTCCACCGTGGTTTGGATCCCACGTTAAACTGTAGGTCATCAATTTCATTTCACAATCACCCTAACATTATACATTAGCGTAAGTGCGTATAAGCCGAATGGGTAGTAAGACGCGGTGTTATTAATAATAATACCCATTATAGATTTTTCGGTCAAACCAGGAGTTTAACCCTAGTCAATAGGCAGAGAAGCTACTGACTGAGCTGATAAGACATCAGATTACACCTAGTAGATAGGCTACACCTTATATTGAACCAGTAATGTTTTGAAAACTTTTCTTTGAACTCTAAATGGTGTTCGAGAATTCTGTCTCATATTAATTCGATAAAATATGGCTATTTGAGATCAACGAGATTAGGTTTTTTATGTTGTTCAATTTGTTTGTTTTTTTAGATTGTAAATTTACTCTTTCGTTTTGATCTGTCAATATCATGGTTAGTTTGTAAGACTTATATTTAAGTTACAAAAATAGTGTTTCAACATTAACATTAAATTGAACATATTTCTAGTAGAATAAACATATCTCACAAATTAAACGTCACATATATTAAAATGAATCACTAAAAATATGAATATTATTTTGCTGATTAGTTAAATTAAATATAAAATCATTAAAGTAACCTAGACTGAAACCATTAGCCTACTGTATATCTTTTCGAATGAAAGCTATTGCCATGTGTCTCGAATTACGAACATCCTGTATTGGAACAATAAGTAAAATCTGACGCCATCATACCTTTGAACAATATCAACCTCGAGGTAGTAAAGAATTGGGTTCTGATAAGAAAACCTGTTCAGTAATTAATTTTGAATTAAACTAAAATCTATTGTTTTGGAAAACTAAAAACTAGAGTGTGCTTTCTATAGTGAATGGTTTTCACCCTGTGATAACTTATAATATTATTAATTTCTAATTCAAGACATCTTGTGAATGTGAGGAATGCCAGGTCTCCACCGTGGTTTGGATTCCACGTTAAACAGTAGGTCCTTCATTTCATCTCACAATCACCCTACCATTACACATTAGCGTAAGTGCGTATAACCCGAACGGGTAGTAAGACGCGGTGCTAATAATAATAATAATAATTTCTAATTTTTTATGTACTATCATTATTGACGTACTTGTTACGTTATGAACGTGGAACAAAAATTCAGAATACATGATAACGTACATAATACGTACCAAATACATTAATTAACGTAGAACAAATGTCAAGAATAAATAATACTATAAGTTGTCATAATTATTACTAACCTCAAACAAATATATATATATATTCCCAAATTCCACAAATGTAGTTTAAGACATATTTGCTCTTTTTTTAAATCTCATTTTAACCCACAGTTTCAAATGTTTAGTAGGCAGCTATGAACGTAACGGGATAAGATACAAATTGGTATAATGTTGGCACTTTTTATTGAGAGATTCTTTTTCCCGTTAGATACAATAACCTTTAATCTAGCTCAAGCATGTATAGGTCAAATACAACTTTAATTTTCACACCAATATTTTTTTAGAGAATAAAATCTTTTTTACGGTTGACGTTGATAATATTTTACTGTATTATTAGTATTATTTAATAGACATTGATACTAACTATAAAACGTGACGGCTCAAAATCACATTACTCTATGCATTAATGTGTTAAAATTTGACTGTAGGTAAAATACATGGTTGAGATTCATTATCATTATCAACCGTTTCCAACCTGTAGCTGGATCAATTTAGTAAAATCCCTCCATCTTCCTCTTTTATTAAACCACTATTCCTACTTTAATTCTTCAACTCTTCTCCTCTCACTTGCACATGTTGTTATCTGCTTCTATTTCTTGATCTTCCTTGTGATATTTTGCTTACATACTTCATTTACATAATTTTCTTTGCTGTTCTCTCCTTTCCCATCCTCATTTCATGATCATACTATCTCAGCCTTGCTTCCTCTACTATATCATACAGGCCACTCCTTGTAGTCCCACTTATTCCCAACAGCTTCATTCCTAATCCTTTTTTCTTCTCGTGGTAGCTAACATGCTCCTCATAAACCTCATCACCATCACCTCCACTTTGCTTGTCTCTCTTATATCCAATCTCCATGTTTCTGCTGCATATGTGAAAATGGGTACAAAGTGCGCCCTGTACAACACTTCCTTACATTTCCAGGGAATAGCAGGTCTCTTGCACACCTATAGAACAACTCCCTCTGCTGCCCTCTACTCATTACATCCTCTCTACTTCTACCCTATACCTCAATAACGCTTCCAAGATTTTGTTGTTGTTGAGATTAATGAGTGAAATTTAGGAGTGCCTAAGAAATCTTTTCGGAAGTGAAATATTCAATTGAATGGATGAAAATATATCGATATGTAAGCCTAATACATACATTGCCTATTTATTTTCAGTTGAATCTCAACGTGCTCCTTCTTCTGTAATGCCTTTTTTTACTACCACAATCCTACTATACAGGGTGTTTGGAAACTCAAGGCCCAAACTGCGCATACAACTTGTTTGAACCAAAAGTAATACATAATCCCTATACACTTACATCCGGAAAACTATGCTAATACCATTAAATTGTGTTTAAGGTTTCGGCATACAGCGCTAGGGAGCAAAGCTGTTCAAGCATGCGTGCACAACAAGTTGCATAGGAGTTAGGCGCGTGGTACTGCACATGTAATAATGGCTAGTGATTTCTGTGTTGTAGGACCGTTAATGATGACCCTCGGAACGTATTCACATTTCTATATGGACTGGTGTGTTGTTTTATATTATTTGTGGTATGTTCTGCTGGCATGCTCCAAACTGTTGAGGTGTGTAGTGCCACGCGCTTAACTCCTATGCAACCTGCTGTACACGCATGCTTGAACAGATTTGATCTCATGTCACTATGCGCTGAAACTTAAAACACAATTTAATGGTACTAGCATTAGTTTTCCGAATGTAAGTCTATAGATATTTTGTATTACTTTTGGCTCAAACAAGCTATATGTGAAGTTTGGGCTTTGAGTTTCCAAACATCCTGTTTAATAGTAATTCTTGTTGAAGAAACTGCCCAAAATCATAGTATATTTAGTTGTTATTCATTCAAAATCTTTTCAGAATGTTGAGTGTGTTCGGTGAGGTGGAAAAGTTCAATGACCCTGTAGCCAGGAACATATCTGGAGACGACGGGGATATGGAGCCCTCGTTTGCTGGGTTAGACCTTGAAAACCCTCCAGATCATCTTCTTCAATATGCCAGGCTCCATCTTGAAGAACTGCCCGACACCAAGGAAAGCGTTATTCAGGAGTTTAAGGACCTTATATACGGTGAGTTTAACCTTAAACCAACTTTATTCCTGATTCAATATATCGAGCTCCATCTTTAGGAGTATTCAGATAGCAGCTAAAACTTTATTCGTAGGTTTTAAGGGCATTATAACGTTACTTTACAATAAACAGTACCAAAATACAAAATAATGATTTAAGAATTACCTTTTTATGAATAATTTAATTCAGATAAGTTCCGTTTTCATATTATAAATGTTTTATTTTGTGCATATATTAGAACTCTAGATAATTGAGTTTGCCCTTCACTCTATTGTTTGAGCTATCAAGGTATTCATGTGTCTCACTAAGATATGGATAGTCAATTGACTGTACAGTTATACCGGTTCACAAGGCCGTAGCCAGCCAATAATTTCAGGGAGGTTTGGGTGGGCACATCCTCCAATTGCCGGAAGCTAGAAAAAATTCTAACTAATAAACATTACTAGAAGCTATCTGAAGTGTTGTTTATGGCAACATAACCTCCTAACTGCCGAAGGCTAGGAAATATTCTAAATATTAAACAAAAAGCTATCTGAAGTGTTTTTATGGCAGCCTAACCCCCTAATTGCAGAAGGCTAGGAAAATTTCTAGATATTAAACATCTGTAGAATTTATCTCATGTGGTTTCTTTTTGCAACATAACACCAAAACTACCTATGGCTAGGAAAAATTCTGTATATTAAACACATCTATAAGATATCTGAAGGTTTTTTTTTTATGGCATCATAGCCCCCTAATTGCCGAAGATTAGGAAAAATTATAAATATTAAACACCTTTAGAATCTCTCTGAAATGCTTTTTATGGTAACACAGTCCCCTAATTGGTACTTGTATCTTAATTTTGGTATTGTTTGAACCATAAGTAAAGCCAAATACCCCCAAATACCTGGCTACGGCCTGCAATTACATCTTAGCTTCTCAGTATGATTATCATAATCATATTCTTAGAGATTAAATAGCCAAACTTACAAGCTATTATATTTGATAATTATGGTTATAGCCTAATATAAATATCATATTCTTTAAATACAAAGATACACCAGAACACGAGAATCGAAACTAAGACCTTTGGCCTAGTATGCTAATGCTCTAACAACTGAGCTATCCAGGGATCGTTCTGTGCCCAGGGTCATTATTCACTCATATTTTAAGGAAGAGTCTGTAAGGACGTGCGGAAATTGTTGGCTACAGTAAATATGTGTGATCAATTAAGATCACAATCTATCAGATAACACAGCCATCTTCGAATAGGGAGGATTTTATATTTCGTTATCTGATAGCCTGTGATCTTAATCGGTCACTCATATGTCGCTGACGATTTCTACGCGTCCATCACAAACTCTGTCTTACAATATGAGTGAAGAATGACCCTGGGCATGGGACGATTCCTGGATAGCTCAGTGGTAGAATTTTGGCCTACCAAGCCAAAGGTCCCGGTTTAGATTCACGTATCCAGTTGTCATTTTTCAATTTAGATAATACAGTAGAATCACGATTAACCGAGGTATTTGGGACCGATCCTACCTCGGATACGAACAAACTTGGATGTTACGGAGCGTGTAGTATTTGTAGGTTATAAATCACTAGAACTTACTGGACTTGTACATTGTTTGTAAGTTTCAAATTATTAATTTATGAAAACACATTACATTACAAATTATTACATTTACTGTATTATAGAGTTAAGTTAATTTTGCTTAACTATTGTGTTAACTTTGGACACTTTGAAAGAATGAGTACCTTGGTTAACACGAAGACTCAGATAAGCAGGGATCGAATAATCGCGAGTCTAATTTGTAATCATATTCACTGAGGATTCTATTATTGGGCTAGGTACTGTAGCGATGTTTAAAGCCATGGATAACAATATAGATATCTCAGCCGGTAGATCAAGGAAAGGTTGAAACAATGATGCAGAGAATGACTCCTTGTCTATAAATGTTTTTAAATAAACATTTTTATCTTCCCTTGGGAATTTAACACTTAATTAAAGCACGTTTCTTCTGTATTAATATAGCTAAGAATATCAAACTCAATAATTTGATACAAATAAATTTACTATTTGAGTAAACCAAACACAAATGTTAAATCATTTTTAGAACGTAATTACCAATATTGAAACAAGGTCTATTAGTAGGCCTTTGAACTTAAATAAAGGACTCTCATAGCTCTGGCCTTCCAGCCTTTTCTTTTAACAAAATAAATATAAAGGATCTTCATTATTTTCAGAAAGAGGAGACGTAATGCCACATAGAATGGATGATCCTTTTCTCGTCAGGTTTCTCAGAGCACGAAGGTTCAACGTGGAAAAATCTTACCGTCTGGTGAGCACAGTATCTATAAGATAATTAGGTGACCTTGCGGTCTAGGGGTAAGGTGTTGGACTTCTGTGTTCAAGGTCCGGGGGTTCAATCCTAGGTCCCGGCACAGATTTATCTGATTACCAAACCCTTCCTTTACCTCTGACAAGACGTGTATCAATCACAAATTGTGATTGTGGGGAACGCCAGGCCTCCAACGTGGTTCGGATCCCACGTTAAAATTTAAATCCTCCATTTCATCTGACAATCACCCTACCATTACACATTAGCGTAAGTGCGTATAACCCGAGCGGGTAGTAAGATGCGGTGTTAATAATAATAAAAGATAATTAAAAAAGAAGGCAAATACTGTAAATAGTCTTTGTGTTATGTGGCTAATAAAAATGACCGCATGTGTTACTCGAACTTTTGGTTCATCATTTTTTATAGCATCAGGTGTTATTAACCATTCGGGTTATATGTCTATGGTCTAATTACTCTAAGGTTTTAGGCATTAAGAAGGTTTAATTTATACGAAGTGTACCCACATATATGTGGAGAAAGAGTGGAAAACAATTTATGAATAAACCACCCTCAGTGCACCTAACTGGGATTGAATCCCGATCTCCCCATCTTCAGCAGACTAGTCTACTGCGAGAGTAACGCATTAAATTACGTGGTCACCGAAACGGGCCGTTAATCATCCGATTTGAAAGGAAAGTAGGGAATAGTGGGGGCCATCGGTTCTTTCCTGGAGGGACTCAAATATTCAAAGAAATGAGTGAAATACTCTTTCTATAAAAGTAGATTAGGTTATTGGTCAGCGACCTTTTTCAAACAAGAGAGCTGTTTTAACAACTTTTTTTATTAGCACCGTGTCTTAATACCCGTTCAGGCTATATGCTTATATACTAATTATTCTAATGGGAAGGGATTAGGGAGGTTATATTTAAAGTAATGTACACTCATTTGCGTGGAGGGAGATCGTAAAATAATTTTGGAGAAAACTACCCTCAGTACACCCGACCGAGATTCGAACCTCTATCTACTAGTTATCGAACCTTGATCACCCAGTTTTTGGCAGTCTAGTCTAACGTAAGGGTAGCGCGTTAGACCACGTGTCCACCAAAGTGGGCTACTAGCAATATTGAAACCAACAGTTCAATTTACAAAGGAAAGGCCTTATTTGAAAACTAGAAAAAACGATTCGATCTACTTTAACGTACTTTTTTATATCAAATCATGTGATTTGCAGCTGTCACTTTTGCTAGATATATCAATATCTTTGACTGTCAACTATCAGTCTATCACTAATAAAATATTAAAAATTTGCCAATGCTATTTTCATGAACATTTTTATTTTCTAAATGGACCTTCCTTTGAAAATTGGACTGTACATACGTTAGAAATAAATATTTTATAAGTTATGTTGACTTGAAATTGGAGTGAGATTCTTGTGTCCCATTTCTGTTTCCAGATGACAAGATATTACCAGTTCAAAGAAAACAACCCAGAGATGCACGATGAAGTAAATCCTCTTCATCTGAAATTCATTGGTGATGATGACGTTCTGTCTGTATTGCCCAACAGAGAACAGACAGGAAGGCGAATTATGATTTACAAGATGGGTGAGAGAAATATTTCTTGAAATCAAATCTTTATACTTTATAGAGACCACTGAAGTTTTCAAACTGACGGTAAATTAAAATACATTCATAGGTATGTCTACCCTTAGCAGACGTGGAGCCCTTGGAAAACTTTGTTTTTTTGTAGTCTCCAGTTATATGCATTCCCCCTATCTCCCCCTTAAAATAATAATAATCAAAAAACTTAATTTTTGTTTAATATTACTACACTGGATACTATAGGTGATGGAACTGCATGGTTACTATTGTGAAACAGCGATGTTATTCTCTCGTTTTTATGTGGTCAATCTTTACTCAAATATAAGACAAGCTTTTTAACTTTTGTTAGTCAAGGTTTCCTGTACCTACTTCTTACCAGAGAGTCGAACCAGAATATGAACTGAAACCGATAACAGAAATTAACATGCATTTTTAAGGAACCAGAACCCAAAGAACACTATTCTTAAGAACCGGAACCGGAATTGGAACCGTTAAATGATTTAAGGTTCATAAAGGTTCTATCAAAATTAAGGCCAAAGTACAAATTAGGGGTTTGTGTTAACATGTAAAGCACTTCAGAGAGCTTCTAGAGGTGTTTAATATTTATAATTTTTCCTTGCCTTCAGCAGTTAAGGGGTTATGTTGCTATAAAAAAAAAGCACTTCAGATCGCTTCTAAAGGTGTTTAACATGTAGAATTTTTCCTAGCCTTCAGCAGTTAGGGGGTAGTGTTGCTATAAAAAACACTTCAGATAGCTTCTAGAGTTTTTTAATATTTGTAATTTTTCCTAGCTTTCGGCAGTTAGGAGGTTATGTTGCAATAAAAAACACTTAAGATAGTTTCTAGAACTGTTTATAATTTAAAATTCTGTCTAGCCTCTGGCAATCGGGTGTTGTGCCCACCCAAGCCCCCCCATCCCCGTGAAATTATTGGCTGTCTATGGTCTTTCAACTGTGTCAAGTTTGGATTAAATCGGTTATTGTGTTAGAAAGTTACCATTAGACATGTCTACTACAGACAGACAAAATGCAAATCGGTGCAGTTTAAAAAGAGAACTCTCTTCACTCGTTCTATATATCCAACAAAATTATTATTTTTAATTTATTTTTATAATCCGACAATATTTTCTAGATCACCTGTACAGGGAGCCTACTATACAGACGCCCTCAAAACGTGGGTCCCTGTGTGGCCGCATTGTGTGCACAGCCCTAAGGGCGTCCCTGTTCATAGGTATCATAAATATTAAGATTAGTTTGTTAAATAATCCAGCCTTTTATTTTTTAGTAGGAAATACCTTATCTTACACAGCAGGTCATGTGATATTCTGCTGAGACTTTTAATATAAATTATCAACACACATAAAATAACATTAATAAAATATCAAAGTGCTATAAATATTACCAATACCTATAAAATGACAATAAACTGGTAGACCGTAGTAAATATTAGTCCTGAAATGTTTTGTTTTTTTGTATTGTTTAAAGGGCCCTTCCTATGAAAATTGGACTGTATATGTGTGCAATGTTCACAGGGAATTGGAATCCAAGTTTGTACTCAATGGACGAGATCATGAAAGCCACGGTCGCTGTTCTCGAATGTGCCATCCTGGAACAGAGGGCTCAGATACTCGGGGGGATTTGCCTTATCGACATGGGTAACGTCAGCTTGCAGCACGCCTGGAACATAACCCCCAGTATAGCCTCCAAAATCGTGGAGTTGATGGTGGTCGGTACAATTCACTCAAAACCTAACAGTTTTTACCTAACCACTACAGCAGGGGTTCTTGAATTTCTTAGACTGAAAGAGCCTTTGCACCAGAAAATACATGCTTATTTAAATTTATCAAAATGTATAAATCTTTAAATTATTTGATTCATCATCTTCTTGGGTGTGTAAGATTAATAACAATGAAACATAAACATATAGTGATGTAACAAAGATGAAGTGTCTTATGTGCATGATAGTTTGTGTCCTATCACCTTAGAATGATATATTTTCTCCCCGGTAAAACATATTATATATATATAATCAAATTATTCAGTCTTTTGGTTAAAAAAAACACTTCTTTTTTATATTTTTTTCTGGCATCGTATCAAATTCAGAGATGGTATGACCACTGGTTTGTGTTTATTATCGTTGGACACAAGTTTTTCTCAAATCTGTCATCTCTGATTTCAGACTAGTTTCCCTGTGCGGACTCACGCTATACATATTGTGAACCAATCCTGGGTGTTCGACATTATATACACCATTTTTAGGCCTATGCTCGACGAAAGAATGAAGGAAAAGGTACGTTAAGATAGATAAAAAGCGATTTAGTAGCATTAGTAGCATATACTTGTTTTTATTTAACATATAGTTAATGCTGTGTTTCTAGGGTTTCCTTTCTTGATCATAACCAACCTAACCATCATAACTCTTTTGAGGCTATAACTAACCACTTTTGAGTTAAAACATAACCAACATGCATCTTCCAGATAATCATAAATAAAGGAATAAAAAACCGTACCCTATATTTTGTAAAATATAAACAGCGTTAATAAAGCTTAATTGGTAAGCCAAACAAAGCCGGAACAGAGGGAAGAAAAGTTTATAAATTTTTATGACATCAATTCAAACTCTTGTGTTACTTTGTTTATCATATTTAAGTTTTAATATTATATAAAACAAACTTTCATGGTTAGTAAAACTCAGTGGTACTGCGCGTACCCTTCAGGGTACACTAATGTCACAGTTTGGGAAGTTCTGCAATCATTTAATGATACAAGTTTGTCATTTTCAGCCAATGTTTGTAATAAAGAACCTTGTGTGATCTGTCACTGTTGCATAAAATTGAGTTGCAACTATATACCTTCGACACCTTACTTTAGTTGGGAGCACATCTGTCTTCCTAGCTAAGCATTCGAATCCCGCCGCAACCAAACATTTTATAGTCGGTAAATTGAGTCTATCTCTCCTTGCACGATGATGGATTTACACACGGATAGCTGGATGTTGTTTTTGTTCTAGTATTAAGATATTTTTTTAAACTCTTTTAACTCATTTTTATATCATCTTAGTACGTATTATGGATATACGATTTTTAATTATCTAATGATATAGATAGGATTAAGGTATAATCTAGTGGAAATATACCTGCATTCGCTAGTAGGGAGAGTGGGAAACTATTTAGGAAATAAATCCCTTAGTACACTTGGTTGGGATTTAAACTCCAAATTTCTCTTCACAGGCAAACTAGATTTGATGAACATGCCATCTAGTCTGTTTGCTCACTGATATGGGTTTTATAAGATATATTGACTGTGAAAATGCCCTTAGTAAATAAAGTTCAATTATTTTATAAGAGGTTAGTATTAGCTTAGGTCATATTCACTAGCCCAATCTGAAGAAAAAAAATTCTAAATATTGAATAGCTATGGACTAGTATCTATTCAACTAGTTCATAATGTGATAATATGACCTTTTATTTAGCACCACGGCTTACTGCCCATTCAGTTAATACGCTTACTGCCCATTCAGTTAATACGCTTACTGCCCATTCAGTTAATACGCTTATGCACTAATTACGCTATTGGGTTAGGAATGAGAAAGGCTAACTTTATAAGAAATGCACAATCATTTGTTTGAAGAGAGAGTGAGAGAGAGAGAAAGGAGGAAACCATTTAGGAAAAATCACCCTCAGTACAACCGACCGGGATCAAAGCTCGATCTACCTTTCATCGTCAGTATAGTCTACTGCAAGAGCAGTGCCGTAGACCATGTGGCCACCGAAGGGGTTAACACTTTTTGTTGTTTGGGAGGCTGTGTCACTTTAGTGTTTAATAAATAATAGTTATATTGTAAATACAAAGATGGAAATTATATCTATAGGTCCTATTACTATAGCTATAGAGACTTATATTTATTTTTGGGTGTTTGAGAAGAGAGAGAAATAAAGAGATGTGTATGGATGTGTGTGGAGGGATTGGTGGGTTTCATATTAAAATATGAAATGTACACATTAATTGTGATCATTGACTATTAAAAATAATATAATTTAATAGTGTTTGATATTCTTGATATTATGTTACAAACACTAGTTAAACCTCAGTTCTGTGTGTTTGAATCTTGAATACTATACTAAGAACCATTTAATATTTTATATATAAATACGGAATTCCCTTTTTGTGGAATACCTCAATTCCATAAGGGACTCAAAATTCCCAGTGGGATAGAGGGTTCGTAACTTCTCAACCTCTACTTTTCTATGCCCATGTAACAGATAAACCATTGTGCAAGGTGGATGTTAATGTGACACTGTGTAGGATACTGTGAGTTTACAACCTGTACAGTATAAAAATAAAATATATTTGGTTTCAGATCTATTTCCACGGTGATGACCTTGATTCCCTACATGCTCATATAGACCCCAAGTTTCTTCCGGCATGTTACGGTGGCGTACAGCCTGAGTTCAGCTACATGGACTGGATGGACTCCTTAAGGAACAATCCTCGCATTGTCAGAGGTCAGTGAATGTACCTTCCTCTTCCTTGTTCCCAAAATCTAGAGTAGCCCCGTGGTTTCTTTGGTGCTGACTGACGGCTCACAGCTGACTTCTGACAGTCAGAAGTGACAGCTGCTAAACACATGTTCTTTCAGATCATATGGTTCGGCTTACGGATACATAATTTTGTCTGGTAACTTTTCAAAGCTGTCAGCTGTCAGTCAGAACCAATGAAGCTATGGGGCTACTGTAGTTCTTAAGTTGGGTAACTTTTATCACGTACATTGGTTGGGATATATTTGAGTTTACATTTTCTGAACTTCTTTCTTAACCTTAATTTAATTTTACCCGATTCGGTGGCAACATTGCCTAAGGCACTAATCTCACAGTAGACTAGACTTCCGATTACGGGGAGATCGAAGTTCGAATCTCGGTTGGGTGTACTGAGGGTGGTTTTTCCACTCTCCCTCCACGCCACGCAAATTAGGGTACACTTCCTCTAAATATAGCCTTCCTAATCCTTAAAACCACTAGCGTAATTGATACATAAGCGTATAACCCGAATGGTTAGTAAGACATGGTGTTAAAAAATAAAGTAATTTGAAAACATAATTTTTGCCATTTCCTCAAGAATTTTTGCTAGGGTAGGATGCTTTAATTATTTTCCAAGGGAATTATAAACGTATCAATAAACATTTTGCAGTAAGAATTAATGATGTTATATTATTGAGAGATTATTTTCATATTGTTTATGGTTTTTTCCTTTTATTCTCTAGGCTAAGCGCTTAGGAAGATGTATTTAACTTTGAGTGACAGGAAACAAATCTAAGGGGAATACTGATAAATAAAAACGTACCCAGTCATACAAGCAGTCTCAGATAAATTAATTATTTTCAGTCTACCTTCAAATATCAAGTTAAGAAGTAGTTCAAAGTTTGTTTTCATTGTTTTATGTTTTAATTAATAATTGATTGTTTGAATTATTTGATAGATGGGGCAAAATAAATATTACCCAGTGAGGAATTACTTTAACTGATAGTAAGAGTGACACATCAAGGATATTATTAAGATGTTTTTTTTAAAAGTTAGATCACATTAAGTATATTGTAGCCCTGCAAACTCTAATTTGGTGGGTTTAAAAATTAAAGATTTTTTAAAAAATATTAAGGTTTTTAATTAAAAGGACTTGAAATGAAATTGAGAATATTTCCGTAACATTATTTTAATAGCATATCAATTAAGCCTAAAATAATGGTTTTATACATAAACATAGATGATGGGTAAATTTTAGTATATTGCTTATTTAAATTTTTCAAACAAACAAAAATCATTCATGATAAGGTTATATCTTCTTTGTTACTATTTTCTCTATTCCCCTTTCCTTATTTTATATCAGCTTAAATCTTCTATTATCTTCAGGTCATTTATTTAGATATTCTCAAACTTTCCGATAGTATTGATTAAAATAAATCATCTTTATTACAAATAAGACCTAAAATGGTGTAACATTACCGAAACATGTCGTAATAGACTAAACTGATATAAAATAAGGAGAAGGGAATAAAAAAAATAGTAACGAAGAAGATAGGATACTTATAATTAGGACCGCGTATTACTACCCGTTTGGGTTATACGCTTAAGTACTAATTACACTAATGGACTAGGAATTGGGAATGTTGAATTTAGAGGAAGGGAACCCACATTTGCGTGGAGGGAGAGTGATAAACCATTTAGGACCCCCCCCAATTCACCTGACCGATATTCGAACTTTGATCTCCCCGTCCTCGGTGGTCCATCTCAACACGACTGATGCGTTAGCTAACTACGCCACCGAGGCGGGTAAATAGAAAATTAATGCTGTAATATAATTTTATAACATTTAATGCATATTAAATTATAAGGTATTTTTCAAAAATATAGCACAGTTTACATATCTCTAAATTTTCTTACTGTAACATATATTTAAATAACTTACAATTCGCATTAAAAGCTAAAAAAAAAGACGAACGACTCGACCACTTTTTCATAAAATTATGTCTCCAAATCAAAGTATGTATTTGTATTAACCTTTTTAACTTTTAATTAAAATATAAAACGCAGACAATTATTGACTATTGATCCAAAACTCCTAATTATTTTATAGGTCCTTTCTTAAATAACCTAAAATTGGAATTGTGTTTCAAATGTTAAACAGTCCTAAAGAGCTTCAAACAATAATTCCATATGAAAACTTACATTTTGCCATATAGTTCTTATTTTAAATTTATACAATTATTTAATAGATGTACTTTCACGTATTCATGTCATGTCATGTTATCTGCAGCTGTCAACTGTGACCTTATCAAAACCTAAAATATAACACTGATAAAATAGTAAAATTTCGTCAATTTTGACCGCGAAAAGTATGTTTGTATCAATTTGGTTTGCACCGATCCCTATTACCTATATGGGATATCCACACTTAATTAAACTAATTGAATGAAGATGAAGTTAAGCATATAGGATAAATTCCTACACATTTTCATGAAGAGAAAGTGAGAAACGAATTAGGAAAATAAACCCCCTTAATACACCCGAAAACCCCTACCTTGCCTACATTAGCAAACCAGACTAGACTAACTTCCCATCTACCTTGTGTTCTCTGATATAGATTCTTTATATAATAAGATTGTTTTCAAATACTTTGAAGACATTATTCATTTCCCTGAACCAAAAATAATATACAGCATCATCCTTATAATAATCATCATAATAATCAACAAATGTGTTCAACCTGTGGCTGGCTCAGTTTAGTAAAATACCTTCGTCTTCCTCTATCCTTCCTCTATCCTTCCACCATTCTTGCTCCTTTAGTTGCTTCCATTCTTCTTCTGTCCTTTGCACAATTTTTGTTATTTTCTTCTATCATCTCTTTCTTGGCCTCCTTAGTAGTTTTTTTACTATATACTTCATCTCCCTAATTTTCTTTGGCATTCTCTCCTTCGTCCTCTTTACAAGACAATATCATCTCAGACTTGCTTCCTCTATCATCTCATGTACTCTCTATACCCTCACTCTTTCCCGAATAACTTCATTCCTAACCTTTTTTCTCCTCATGACAGATAATATACAACATGCTTTTAATGGCTCAATATAATCTTTTATAGATCTGTAAAATATCTAGAACTACAATGAGAACCAGATTTTTAATTTATATTGTAGGTTATATAATAATAGTTACCATTTTTTTCTTCAGCAATTTTATTTTTTTCAAAACACACAACGATTTAAAACTTATAAGGTTTTGGAAATTTTAAGTTTGTTCTTAATTCTATAAATAGTTTTTATGATGTATACAGTAATTTGAGATGTTTTTTGGACATGAATTCATGAGTAGAAGGTGATACTTATCGATCTAATTTAAATGTTGTGTATACACACTATTACCATTCTATATTTGTTTATACTTCTTATTGGTATGCATTCGTCAGTATTTTTATAATATTCCCCTCTTGGCAAACACATCGACTGAGAAGAGATCTTCTGATAGTGAAAAGAGCTGAATGCATACCAAATAATGTACTATAGATATAGATGTATAAATATAACTTAACATAAATCAGTAGGTCATAATATTACACTTAAATTTAATGAAAACAGAATGTAAAATATACATGGTTTTGTTTTTGTTTGGTTTCAGAACTTGATAGCTTAGGATATATTTTCTTACCAGATGAGGTTAAAAGAGAATTCGACGACGATGCTGAAAAACTTCTACCCTTACCATCTAGAATAAAATGTTGGCACTGACACATGGAGCAGAAATATTTAGCACTTCAAAGATTGTTATATCATCTTCATTTTGTAAAATATTTTTAAAACAAGAGATAATATATTTCTCATCTTCATAATCATTATCATTATCATCATCATCATCATCATCATCATCATCATCATCATCATCAACTGTTTCCAAAATGTGTCAGGGTCACTACCTCCATCTTTCCCTATCTTCCCATCATTTGTCTCTTCTCACTTGAACACTTTCTAATATATCCTACTCCCATCTCTCTCTTGAGCGCCTTTGCGGTCTTTTTCCTATATACTTTATATCCTTCCTTCTCTCTGATGTTATATCCTTCCCCATTATTATCACATGTACATATCATTTCGGTCTTGTTTCCTCTACTATCTAATGTATTCCCTTTACCCCCACTATTTCCTGGACAAATTCATTCCTAATCCCGTTTATCATTGTGACAACTAATATGCTCCTCACAAAACTTCACTCCGATAGCCTCCACTTTCCTAGTTTTACTTGTCACATTTACATTCAATGTCCATATTTCTGCTGCATATGTGACAATGGATACAAATTACACCCTATACAACACTTTCTTACACTTCAAGTGGACTTCTCTTCTCCAAAGAAGATCTCATAAGCACCTATACAAAACTAGTTCCGCTGCCTTCTTCTTATTAGACCGTCTCTTCTCCCAACCTTCATCTCAATCATGCATCTAAGATATTTCACACTCCGTACCGATCTCAGCTCTACTTCATCCAACTTTATATTTCTACTAAGCTTTATTCTTTTCCTTTTTATTACCATCACTTCACACCTCGCCGTGATATATTTTATTCCACAATCTTTAATTTCCTCATTCCATTCCTGTAGTTCCTATTCCTTCTCACCCCCCTATTCCCAACCGCTAAGTCATCAGCGAATATGAATGGTTCTCATTCTTTCCTCCCCAAGCTTTCTATTATTTTTTTTATCAGACAAAATAAAACATGTATTGTTCTTTGTGTAAATTTAATTTAAAATTAACTATCTAGTGGTTGACACAGGTGGTCTTGGGGGTAAAATGCTTGCTTCAGGACTTGATGTTTGTGGGTCCAAACCGGGGTTGATGGATTTTTCTTGAGCGATAAAAATCCATAGCACAACTTCCTTTAGAAGGGAAGTAGAGTGGCTCCCATTTCGATTGTGGCATGTAGAAGAACCCTGTAAATTTTGTGAAAATAACTTTCCCAGCAAAATTGGTAGGCCTTTTCACTCTCGTTGATTGAAATACTTTGTGGTACAATTGATTGAAATTTTGTTTCCTAATTTTCAGTATTCTAAGTGTAAGCACACATTCAGTGATGTTATTGTTTTCATAAAGTAAGAATACAAATTTTCCTTGACATCCTTTCAACTCATGGTTGTTCGATATAAATCAAGTGTATTTTGTTTGTTGATGGGTGAGATATGTTAGATGGCGTGTCATATAAATAAATGTTCAAAGACCTCATTGAATCAAACAAATATAATTATTTTAATCTTGTAGTTATGTTATAAACGTTAGTGACTGAGATGGAAATGAAATAAAAATATGTATGATATATGTTTTTATATCTAATATATTTATGGAATAAAATTTTACTGTTCATATTATTAATAATTTTTACTTAACTTAGCCTTACGTTTAAGCTGAACATACTTTAAACATTTACAGGAACTCACTGGATTTCAATCATATTCTTATATTTGTATGTACTATTTTGGATTTTAATATATATAATGTTTAAAATGAAAATAAATAGCAAAATATTTCTTTTTTATAAGGATATAGAAGGTTATATGGCCATACTAAGAAATTTTGGAAGGAAAGGAAGATTTTTTTTTTTTGCTGGCTGGCTGGCTGGGCACAAATTTACTGACTTAGTCGATTATCTCATTAAACTAATTCGATATTTAAATATATATTTGTATTTTAATAAAAGCACATACAATTTGAAAATGTGTAATATGGCCATATTAATAACATGTAGTCGGAATATGCCCAATGTGCCTTTCTCTGTTAAATCCATTCAATGGTCTGAATAAACAATGACTTTATCAAGAGATACAGTTTTGATAAAAAAAACTTAAAGAAATTTTTTAATAATAAAAGTTTGCTTTTAAAGTGACGTTAAAAAAACTATTAAAATACATAAAAAAAAACTCTTTTTCCCCCCAACTATCCCCACGGTCATTGTGGAATAGGGGTAGGATTCCCTCGGCGCGACTCACGTCTGTGAACGCAGACGTGGGGTGGTGAGTCGCAGACGCCGGATACAGAGTACAGTGTTTCCCTAGATGCGTCTCTTGGTTGGCAGTCAGGGTAATTTCATGTGCAGTGCAGATCGTTTCTCAGTTATCAAAGTTTTTCATTTGGGTTGTATTTAATGTTCTGTGCTATTTTGGAATAGGGTAGATAAAAAACACTAGCTTGATCGACCAACTAATCTTAATATATCATTCCATGTGTTTTCCTTCACATGTTGGTCCTGGAACATTGACAAAAATATGTCATAAATTGAGCAATGATTTGACACCTCTTCAGTTAAATTTTTTCCCTCTTTTATAGATAAATTTTGGACCATTTTCAAAACCATCCCAATCAAAGACAATACTAAATACAACTCTATTAAAATACACGCTTGCTCAGAGCAGTGTGGACGCAGACGCAGGCGTAATATAGAGACGCTAGACTATCACTCTGGTTGCCAGTCGCAGTCGCCTCGAAGGAACTGACCACATACAACTATGGAAACCAGATCGCAGACGCGAGACGCGCCAAGGATATCCTGAAACAGAAGAATGACTGGGCACGGGATGAAGCCTGATTTTCTCAGTGTTAGAGCGTCGGTGCACCAAGTCAAAGGTCCCAGGTTCCATTCTCATGTCCAGAGGTCATTTTGCAACTAATTTAATTGATTGAATTGTTGTCTCCACCCTACGGATATTTTCGTACCGGTAATTACAATTATTTACACCACCTTTTGTGTTAATATTTAAATATTATGTTCGAGTCACTTTCGAAACTCATGATAATTGCATGTTCGCAGGCCACGATCTCTCGGATATTTGTTCCCTTTTAAATAAAAAAAAAACTGTTCACACACTTGTGCTACAAAAACATTGCACATATTTAACAATATCTGGTGCTCGAATTTATTAAATTTTTTAGAGTTGATTTCTGGTTATAAAGAATAAATATTTAGTCCACAACAACCTCTGTCAAATTTCTCCGAACAATTTTCAATTTCTAAATGTTAAATTCTCAAATGTTCTATCTATAATGTTTATAATAAGATTAATCGGGTGACATTGATTGTTGGTTCATCAAAAGGTGCGCGGGCTGCACAGAATCATGGATCGGGACGCAAGTCTGTCTGTTATAAGGCGTCAATATCACAATAGATTGGACTGACAAGGAGATTGGGGTTAAATTCCAAGTTGGGTGTACTGAGTGCAGAAGCGGGTTTACGCTATAGGCCCACTAGGCAGGGGGCCTAGAGGTGGCGGCTTTAGGGGGTGGCACATTTTGGATAACATTCTTTACATTTTTAGATTTTGTTTTTAATAATTAGTTAATTACGTTTATGATGTGTACATGCCTGATTTTCTTTCATAAATATCTTTTCTTGAATACTAACTTTCGCTCCCCCCCTCAACATCTCTTTCCTCCAAAACCTCAAAAACCCTTGAAAAAAAATAGGGAGAGGGGGCGAATATTATAATTGTGCTGAGGGGCGCAAACATTTTAAATCCACCACTGAATGAGTGTGGTTTTCCCTAAAATGATCTTTCACTCTCCACGCAAATGTGGGTACACTTTTTCTATATTCAAATTTTATCTTAATTCATTAGTGCAACTAATACTTATATGTAAAATCCAAATGGCCAGTGAAAGTGGTAACAAAAAAGAATTAGAGATATAGTACATTTCTTCATTGTTGAGGGCAAAAAAATAAGTTAGCATTTTATATTCCACACTTCCTACCAGGTTTTACTTTATATTAAAGCAAAGAAAGACATAAAAAAAGGTGTTAGACATAAAAACTAAGGCCCCTTCAAATAGCTTCAAGAGTCATCTGGGTTCTAGGGCTTAAAACTTTTCTGTGGGCGGAGCCCCGGAACTTCTTCTCAATTCAGCTTCACCACTTCAAAAAAAGATCTAGGAGAGACTGTGATACAATATACGAATTTTACAAAGTAGTTTTTAGAATATGTATTATTACATTTTTATAAATACAATATGTTTTATTGAATTGGTATTAAAATTATTAACATAGATGTTTTACAGACGACATTTAAGTTTTATCAATGTTACAATGTCGATAGAAACATCTTAGCCTGCCTAAAGTCCCATGTTCTGTTCCAGTGTCCAGGTGCTATTTTCAGACCATATTTAATTTTAACTGAAATATCTGTACCGATATACCCGCACCAAAGAAATCTTATAGAATTATTGTAATAGTGTAATTTTCTTTAATATGCATCTTCGTCCTGATATTTATTTTAAACACTTTTCATATTATTAAATCTTTTAAAATTGTACAGATTTTAAAATTCTTAAAATATTTTGATTTAAATAAGGATTTTAAAAATATTAGCGATGGATTATTTCCATAAGCATTTGGATATGTAGTTGGCATTTATTATTTTTAATGTTACATTAAAAACTTGTATTGATCTGACCTACTTATGTCGTTTTACTTGTTACATTGACATTACATTTTATTCAGCACTGGCATATGTTATGCAACCCTCTTTCAAGGCATTCAATACTCCAAGATATGTCACAATTTAATTAATAATTATTACTTAAAGACAAAGAGCCACCCGCAAGTAAGCATAATATGCAATTCTTGTTCGTGCAATCCTGTCCTTGGTTGTGTCAGCACATAATTTGCAAACTGTTATACAATACTTTACGGGCTAGCTGTGCAGTGTGTTAGTACGGCTAATTAAAGGTGCACTTAAGTAAATAGAATCATTCGGATCAGTATAAAATAATTTTAATGACGAGTTCATAAATATTATTTAAAATTATATTTGTATCAATCATTAAATGAAATTAGATTAAAATTTATGTGCTGTGGATGTTCTGCAAACTATTGTAAGAAAGGTGTATACTTCGGTAAGTTGATAGTCTGACATTAAGGTTAGTTAAGCTTCATGATATTTCAACCTAATATGTAAACATTTAACTCACCCTTAAAATGGGAGTGTAGAAAACATGAGTTAAGGACAGTGATTTTTTTTTTGCAAAAGAAATTAAATAATTCCTCAGTAGAAACATAAAAGTTGAATTTTTACCACATGATTATTTCAACAAATTTTTATTATCTGTCAAGGATGTCCTGGAATTTGATGACAGATTTTTCTCTCCATTTAAAAGGTTTCTTATCTAATACTTCTATGCTCAGTCGAGACATATATTCAACGATTGTTGAATTCATGTGCATATACAATTAAAATTTATGTTTCTACTGGAGCAATATTTTATTTGTTTTGGAAAAAATAGTTTTACTATGAAAACTTCAAAAAAACTTTCCTTAACTCACATTCCCTTGATCCTTCCTTAAAGCTTAATTCACACATTCACCGAAAATCTTGAGAATAATCTGTTTGAGGGGTGCAGCAATTTCTCAAGAGAGCAGAAATGTATATGGAACCATGATGCTTTGCAACATAAATTAGAAACAACTAGTTACCGATATTTTATATATAATACCGGATAAACAGGTCTTTCAGATTATTATCAAGACGCATATTTATCAAATTATTGTGTTGTCTCTTAAAACAAATCAAAGCAGAACAAGGAATTACACTATAACTTTACATTTAACGAGAGTAGCTAGT
>CABFOV010004675.1:0-50049 GCA_902141375.1 Timema poppense | reverse complement strand
AACCAAATTTTATATTGAAATAAGATAAACATTCATTCCGTGTATACCTCATTATATTTGCGAAGCCGTTACGGTCGTCTACTGGCTGGCCACAAAGTTGTGTTAGCTGAGGTCCGTTTATGCGCGTAGCAATATTTGCACTTGATGGTAGACACGAAGGCTGTGCAATTTTGCAGCGTCTTGAGTAGGCGGCAATGCTGGTAACAGTTTTTTTCTCTCATGCAACATCTTTATTGAAGCAGATAAAACGATTTATATTTAGTGACTCGGTTTGTTTGTGTGCACCATACAGACCAAGGAAAATTTTTGTCCTGGCGTCGGAAAATTTCTTTTGTGAATCCTTTTATTCTTTAAAAGTATGAGATACTTTGACAAGATTGTCTCTCTTTTCCAGAACTTTGTTTAATGCTATTTTCCTTTTTATGAAATTAGCTGAGGTGTAATCTCAGACTGAAAAAGCGTTCAGGAATAAAATGTTATCCTTAAGGAGAGGTTTATTATGTAAGCTATGTGACGAATACAGTTTGGTTTGAACCGTGCCTCTTCCTGGTTTTACAAAAAATAATTCAGGTGTCTCAGGGGTAAGTGCTGTCAACAGTACCAGGAGGTCAACATAATCTCCGACTATAACACAGTTTTCCTCTGACTTTGAACAATCAATTTCTGTTTGAATAATAAGCACATTTGCATCTTCTTCTGATTGCTATACCTCAACGTCATTTTTAATCAATTTTTCCATAGGCCTTAGCCTTAGGCATAGCCTTATTATGAACATTTGACAAGAAGTTCTCTTGAGCCGCAGTCATATGTATGTCCTCATGAAATTATATATCTGGAAAAAACTTTTGTAAGATCTACGAGTTCTTTCAGCTGCTTTGGTATTACAAACATTTTATGAATACCCATAAAAACAATGATACATTTCCTTACTAAGTGTTTTTGGGCATAATAAATGCATGCTTCTAAAAGAATCGTGTAGGTTCCAACAGCGGGCCACACAACACGATTTAAGAACCAGCTTCCATCAATAATGTAAAAACTGCCTAATGGGGCAGCATTTTCCATCTTCTTTTCAAATATTGAATATAATGCTGCCTTATTTGTTTTTCTAATTCCGTTCTCATCAAACAGAGGTAAAAGATAAGGAAATAATCTAAACTCTAAATAACTTTCTAACTCTTCTTGTTAGTTAAGGATAACAGATATGTGCTGAAATGTTTACAGAGGTTAACAGTTACACCATGGTAGTGAATTTAAATGCAATTATTAACCATTGCTAAGGTCTGCACACTGTCTTGACGTGACAGATTAACGTCAGCAAATATTTTCCCATACATTTTCTTTAACGTTCTGCAACCGACACTGTAGGTATCATGGCAGTTGATTTTCTCATCTCCCACAATTCTACTTGAGATTGACATAAACCCACCAATGACAGGGAAAGGTGCATTAACTTCGTCGCACTATGGAGTATCCTTGTAATACAAACTGGGCACGTTTTTCTTCGTCCAATTTCGTTTCCAGCTAAGCCATATCTTGCAAGTTTACTTGACAGGATTTTGCATAAGGAAAATGACCACTTGCGTGAAAAATGGTAGTATGTTTCGGATTGTTTCCAGGTGAAATTTCCTACCTCCACTTCGTTCAGCCAATATAATTTAACGTACCAACGTTACCATCCAGAAGTACCGACACAACAGCCGTGCTTTTGGATCATTCATTTCCAAGACTAATAATTCATATTTAATTAAATTACAATCACCTCGTGAACTTTCCTAAAACAACAAAAAACTGCGCGTTTATTAATAATCCTAATTGAACAAGTAAATACACGAAATAATAATACAAGGGAAATAAATTAGTATGCCTGGACTTGAATTCACTCCAAGTGCGCAGTAAAAACTGATCCATTTGCCAAAATCAGCGTGGGAGTGATGGAAATTTTTGGGGATTTCGAGGGTGAAGGAGTGGACTGGTGATAAAAGAGATGAGACCCTTGTATCTAGGAAATTATGCTTCCAACACATTTTGTTTTGAACATAATTTTCTAGGTACCACTGTTCACGAGACATAACAAAAAAACAAATCTCAAGGTATTTTCAAGATCACAGCAGTGGAAGCCCACACAGTACTCATGAAGACTTTTAGTTTGTTAAACTACACGCCTAAATGAACATATATACCAAAATCCAACTATTTATAATTTTTTCCGCTATTTTTACTATAATTTCTCGACTACTACTGTACCATATATGGTTTTCATATATTGGTAAAGTACTGTACATTAAAATAAAGTGAAGGTACATGAGAAAGTAAAGGTTGCAAATTTCTGAGGATATAGTTTAAAGTTGAATCTTTTATAAGACCAGCGGGAAACGTTTTTGCATATAAAGGACAAATGTGAGTTTATATGGGGTGGAAAACCATAGCTGTCAAAGAATTCTCCCACGCCATTTTTGGCGATAAAGATGGTGACCAAATGCGTCGCAGGCTTGGGGAGTGGATCTGTGTTGATGATTAGAGCAGCAGGTCGCGATATTCTTGCAGGTACTTGATCATCAGGGAAAACACCCGATCGTACATAATGGAATAACGGATTTGTTTTCAGCGCACGTCTCATGATGTGCGTAACTCTTTCAATCATCCAATCTCGAAGTCCCCAAACAATGGAGGCTGAATAGAAATAACAAACAGAACTATTTTCCATAAACTTGGTGTGGCCCAATTTAAATATTATCAAAGACGAACAACCTCTGTCGTACAGATATACGATTGGTGTAGGAGCGTATTTGGCTAGGCACATTTTCTTTTCTGCTCTTTGACGTAGATGGTTTCCGCACGCAGTGTGGCACGGGAGATGAAGGATTTGAGTAGGCTGTAATCCAAATCACCGCTATCCCAGGGAATCCCATGCAGTTTGATGACGATATAGTTGGCTTGCTTTTAAGCAGTGGAGGAAAGTTTATCGATGGAATAATGGGGTTTTAACACCCGATGTTGAAGTAATAACTCAGTTCCTTGACGATAAACACTTTTCTGTCGTCGATGAAGCTCTGTAAATCCACATTGGCTTCCATGATTTAAATGACGGCGGTAAGAGGCGGGAAATCGCTTATATTAACTATCAAAATCAGTCAAGACATTTCTGTATTTTTAGATGTTGATGATGTTGGCGAACTCGCCATACACGATGCAGTTGACGGTTTCGGTGTGTGCATTGATAAAGCTCACTTCCATTCTAAGAGAGCCTTGCCACGTCAAATTCCAATACGATGTCATTTGAGCGGACAGATTAGATGTGAGGTCTAAAGCCATGAGATGGTATACATTAGGGTGGCACCCCGCTTTATGTCGCTACCTTTGTTCAAAAAGTGGAAACCTGTTCCTGAAAAAATGTGTGGTAGGACATTACATAATTTCCGTTAGAAATTGTTCCCCATTCACGTATAACTAGAAATGATTCATGGCATAGGTTTGAAAATTTAATAGATTCTTGGTAGCGTCTCCATTTAATACTAATGGACATTATACATACATATTATACATTGTATACTAATCCTATGATACATCGTTTAGGTTACTGTTCCGTGAATAATTTGTCCAGTGATTTCCTTTACACACTCGTAATAAAAGGAAGTATTTGTATTTCAACGGGGTTAATGGGATACTTTTCGTGACTGACGTTTATTGCTTTGTCATGTGCCAAAAGTATAGAAGGAGTTACTTTGACACGTCAAATTAGAAGACAGGCTTAAACGATGTGAACCTTAAAGTGTAGAATTTCAGGGTCAGCCATAAGACTACATCTATATCTAGAACGGACCAATTCGAGTCTGAGTTCGGTACCGTTCAAAAGGTATTTAACTTGGTTGAACACATCACCGTGTAGATACCCCAAAATATCTACTGTCTTACTTTTTCTAGTGAGACTTCGACGAACCTCAAATCCCTTATTGCTGGCGGTAGCCCCTTTAAAGGTGCCGGGGATATCTGCGAACCACAGACAACAATTCAAATGTGTTATTTTGGATTCACTGTTGTTATTGCGCAGCGTCTCAACACATGATCTAGAAGCATGCGTGTTGCTGGGCGGCGAGACCAGTTTTTTTTGTATATAAACACATCCCCCTGTGTGAATAGCGAATTTAACCAGTTTGTGACGGGAACGATTTGATCCAATTCATTGAAAATACTAACTTTGGGGTTCATGATAGCCGCACTGAGATAGAGCATGGTCGGGGAAAGATCGATATAAAACTCGCCTTGACCAGTAACGGTAAATTCAATGGGTGAATAATCGGTGAGGGTGTACCGGGCTCACTAGCCCTAGTCCCGTACAATCCAAATTAACTGCCACAAATGACTGTCTTGAAATAAAATGTACATAGATTTCTGAAGATATGGTCATAACTATACATGTCTGTGTTACATACCTCGCCACAACAATAACTTCACTGAATACGAGCTCCTTTAGACGCTCCGCCAGTAATTCAGTTTTCACTGGCTATGGTGTTCGTGCCAAAAGTGAGCTTCATGGGACTTCATTCCCCCCACTACTCTTCCATGGTGCGCCGAGCTCTGGCGCTATAAGACACCGTGGATTCAGGACAAGACAATATTACTTCATTGTTATCCCAGGATACAACACGTCAACACGTATCTTCAATCAAGACATTTACGACTCCAGGGAGGAAGGAACAATGGTACCAAGTGACTCGCCTGATTGGCGGAAGAAGGCTGCCACAGCGTTGTAATCAAGTATTCATAGGGAGTAGATGTCTGTAATGGCCTTGGCTAGGTTTTAGGAAAAGATTACTTGTTTAAGAGAGCATTAATAACTCTTTTGTTTTTCATGTAAATGTGTTTTAGTCTTAAATTGCATGGGTAGTCTACTTCCCCTGTAGTAAGACTGCTAGATTATTTAAACAAGTTAACTGGTTAACTTATAGTGTAGGGTATTCTTGTAAGTTTAATTGTTTATTGACTTATTGTTTCTAATGGGGAGGCTACCCATGCCAAGCACAATCAGGGATTTGCCTGTGTTGTACTAATGTTGGTGTTTCCCACCTTGAGAACAATTGAGTGGGAACATTAGATAAATCGCTTAGGAGTTATCAATTTTAAGGATTCATATTTAGCCTAAGACTTCACTAACTGGATAGTATTATTATTATTATTATTATTAGCACCACGTCTTACTACCCGTTCGGGCTATACACAGACTGGATAGTACCTGTATTATTTTTAATGTATGTGTTTACGTACCCGGTGTTAAAAGAAATTAAACCTACGGTGCAAGAGACGATACAGGTTTGTAATGGATCCATTGTTCACTTTCAAGACTGGTTTGTGACTGTGAGACACAAAAGAGCTCACTGCTGGCACACTCGCAGGACTGGGGTTATAGAAATACATTTCAATTGCAAATATCTACCACTTCTTTCTTCTTCTTCTTGGTGACCATTTTACGTTGGGCAACAACTGAAGACTGACGTCACTGATTCTTACGATGCCCTTTATAGCCCGAGCTGAACATTAGTGTGTCAATCTTCTGCTCCACCAATTTAAATTACTTCTTAGGGAATTGCGATGGTGTAGGTGGTTTGGGTACGGCCGTCGTATCTCTAATGGATACCAAGTGTTTCGGATTCACAATAGCTCTTTCGGAACTTTTTTTTGAGCGTAATGAGAAACTCTCGCCACCATGACGGTTCGCTGTGTCTTCTTGCTCTGATCAAATCTTCGACGATATTGGATCCACGGAGAGGCGTTTCATGAACACTAATATCCCCGTTTGTGTCCCAAGAGATACCACTTCCAGAAATAACATGTTCTTATAAATGTTCTGGTTTGTACGTGCCTGTACGGGTACAGTATTAAGTTCCACAGGGGGGGGAACTACATACACTTCAAGGGTGGTTGTGGTGGTATTTTCAGGAGGCGGAGGGCTCTGACTAAAATGGAAATAGCACGGTAGCAATTGTTGGTATAAAGTTCACTTAGTCTTGTCGTCGAATTGTGAAAGAAGGATTTTTTTTTCCATTTGTTTGTCTATCTCAGAGACCACTAGATTTTTAGGCGATGCCACTTGTTGTTTGTGTTACTTGTATCGGTTTAGTGTTTCCGGAGACACCAATATAATCTTTTTCGTGTGTTCCATTATATACTTATTGAATAAGAAACCAAAGACACCATTGATTAATGGGGCTAATATTATGGGCCTAAACGCTCTTCCTTTCTGAACTAGTAGTCGTCTCTTCTTTTTCCAGCACTCTACTCTTTTAATCAACTTGTGCCACACTTGCTTATTAGCACGTTACTTTATCTTCTGTGGATTTTTCAACGGCACACTCCCTTTTAAAGTGTTGTAAGCACACTCGCAAATAGTAATGAGTTTCTTGTCTGCCGTTTTCAGCAACAGCAGTGGTTTTTTCTGCGCGCTTATGCAATTCATCACACACCACAGAGGGGCTTCCTTCAACATCTTGGGACTCACGGTTATGAAATTATCTGCAATCGGGGGTTGTCGGTGTTTTTATAGTCTTTGCGTGTTAGATACACTCAGCACCTGATATTTGTGCGGGTTCTATATCGGAACAATTCGGGTGTAACTAGCTTGAAATATAACAATATATACCCGTGGAGAGTATTGTAGCATCAGTGTATATCTCTTGTAAAACATGAGTCCTTTTAGGAGAGATCTGGTGTATAAAGTGTTGTATCTGAGCTTTACCCGTGGTATTCTAAAAAGCACGAAATAATGTGCGTTTAAGGAAATGTCTCTTTTGCCCTCACCCTAGTGGAATATATTTTGTGTACGTTACATGACGCTAATATTTTGATAATGGCATCCTTTAGTGAAAAGATCGACGACCACTTTGTTTGCCTCGTGCATCAGGTTGTCAAGGATAATCATCTGTGGATAATATTTTCATTCGCCATCTATTTAAGACTAAATCTTACAGAATATTACATGGGGACCTGGAACATCCTGTTCGAGTCCCAGTTACCGAAAAGCATAACACCAGGTATTTTTTTCAAATTTAACGTCAAACATTGTGTTCAAGTGACGGATAAATTCAGCCAACAATGCAACTTTCCACTGCCGGTCGGATCACTGATGATGGTCGAAAATGGATGTGTCAACATGTCCATATTGTAAATGACTGAATTTAAAAAACAATTTATCAAGTATGTATAGGGAAGGAGGGGGTTGACCAGGTGAAGATTTTATACAAAACACACACATTAATTTAAATATTTTTTATTTATTATACCAAGCGAATTTAGACATGTTTACTATTATTAATATATCTACACTTTTCCAATACATATTTGATAATTTGATATTAATCGTTTTATCCAGTATAGAGGAACTAATAACCATTTTCTTGACGTCGTAGTGGGAATATTAGCCTCAGTACTAAACTTCGTAAATCATATATTTTCTGGTACAAATACCATCAACAAAATGTTATATTTAAAGTTATGTAAAAACAAAAGGTTTCAGTGAAAATGTTTCCATTTATATATTTGCAAACAAAACGTTCCGTTTTTTTCCAACAGGTACTTTTAAACTCCCTGATAATCGTTGACATAGGACACATGTGGTTAATCGGGTCTTTACCATAATCTTCCCATCTTAAATTTAAAAATAATTTTGCCACCGTGAGGAGACCAGAGTTTTTACAAATTGAATCAAAATCAAGATCTACCCTGCCCCTTTACTCAAAGTTTTGAATGTAATCTAACTTTTCATCGTATGAGATGCACCATTCAGGCCATCTGATGGCTTCTTGTTTAATTTTAGAAACGGATCAATGTGACCGTGAAAATATCCACCATAACGTATCTGACGATCATACACAGGTACATTGTACTACTACACTCCGTGCATTTATTCAATGGTGTAGCCTTTGTCAACGGCTTTGAGGATCTCCTCAGTCACCCAGATGCCTGTCAGCCAACGACGTTTCTTGTCGTTGTTTTGACATGCGCCTTGTTTTTTCTCTTCCCTCACATTTCCTGCACGTGGAGGCGTCACGGTAGCGTTTACTATGCCTTCTATTTGATATATAGACGGACATGTGTATTCCAAGTTGTTCCATGTGAATGTTGGTGCGTCCGATGGGGTATTTATTGTACTTGCAGATTTAAGGATACAATGAACACACATCAAAGTACTTGATCTTCTCTCAAATAGAAAGGTCTGCTTCATGGAATAGCTTGATAAAATTTGTATGCCCGCCAAAGAATGCGTCCCTGGGACAGAGGGGAACTGTGCTGTACACCTCGTGCTGGAGTACAAATTGTTTCAAGTATTTGTCTGTGTGTTTAATCTTACTAAACGTACACATCCAATTCTCTAAGACCATGTTGCTGGCGGTATTAAATTTTGCCACGCAGATCATAGTTGATTCGTAGCGCGTCTCCATAGTCTCGTATTGGCTGTTTTTATATGGGTGGTCCTGTCACGGTTGTCCGGTTGGGCAAGTGGGATGACGGGTGTGAGTTGGTGGAAGGACTCCCCCCTGCTCGAGGCTGGCGTGGATGAACGGCCGGNCTCCTGGCTATCCGGAGCACCAACCGAGGGTGGCTCCTCGCCGGATGCCAGCAGTGTAAATTGCTGATGAACCGGTGAGGGTTGCAGTTCCGGTTGGGCAAGTGGGATGACGGGTGTGAGTTGGTGGAAGGACTCCCCCCTGCTCGAGGCTGGCGTGGATGAACGGCCGGATTCAGGGCTCATCCCCATCGGTCGGAGAGGAAGGACTGGGGGAGTTGGGGGAGTACTACAGCCCGGAGTTGAGACATAGTTATGATTAATTAGTTTTAAGAGTAGTATATTAGCTAGTAATCATAGATTTAAGTTAGATTAAGTCCGAGGCAGTGGTTTCAGGTGGAAGGTAGGCGGATCGAGAACTCAGATAGGGCGTCTCCCTCAGGTGGCTGATAGGGGGATGCTCCTCGTCGCCGCCCAGGGCCACGGCTCTGAAAACATGGTTCCAGGCGGCCGTGGGGCTGGGTGGTGGTGGGGGGTACCGGGGGCGTAAAATACCCGGGGCGGACCACCTTGAAGGAGGACAAGTATGATAAATTTTAGGACATTAGGTTAGGTGCTAATATCTATATATATTGTTTTGAAAAAAAGAAAAGGAGGACTAGTAAATTAAGGGACAAGGTAAAGATGATGTGTAAGAACGCCCCTGTTTAAGTAATAGATACTGGAGCAGATTAAAGAATAAATAAAATAAGTAAATAAAAATATCACTATAACAGTTCCACTGACAGCCCCAGAACTGGAGGATGGTGGTGGTATCTCCAGAATTAACAATACCATCTACACGTCACCCTAATACATATTCCTCGCGGGCGTTGCCAGCATGAAGTATAAAGACACGGTGCTGATTGGCCTCCCAGCTGAGCCATTGTACGGCTACATGCGACTCTTGGTCTGCACACCTGTAATCACCGTTAGGGATGATACCGATGGTATCCTCCTTGTGGTGACTTCGGCGGTAAGCCAACATGGCTGTTCCTGCAATCGTACACGTCACTCTGAAAGGATCCATTTTGGCTTTTTTCATGAACATGTCTCTAAACTTTAGACAGGCCTTCCGTAGGACCTCTACATATTTCACACAATAAAGGAATGTGTGGGACTCGGAACCACGTAATAACTTCCCTTCCCTGACCTACCCGGAATACTCTGAGTTTGTACTCATAGAGGTATGCTTGAAATTGTTTCATATCAGCGACTCCACCACCTTTAAAAAGATTCACACGGTCTTCACGGTATAGATCTTCTACTTTGATTTTTTGATATGGCGACCCTGTTTTATTTGTTTAAACGTGTCCGTGTTCATGCATTCCAGTTTTCACTTAACATCACATACACGCTTGGCAACGACCAATGCAGGGGCAGGACCAGGTGTGTCACCACCATTTTAAATCGTAATGATTCCTCTTTTTGTGGGTTGTATATATCAGTGGGGGAGAGTTTATCAAATGTATGCCTACCACTCCTCCAAGGCTCTTTAAAGTGATGCAACTTTAAATACATGGGAGAAGATGTGAGGAACGTAGCACCCTTTTTACACTATCCAGCACAGCTCGCTTGTTAAGCTGATCTGCGCATCTGGATGACACAAATACAGGTCTTGATGCCGAGTCTGTGTTCTCTAATTATAGCCCTACATTTTCCTCAGCACTGACTCTATGATCTTGGAGATGTCCAACAAAGCATTGATTTGTTCTTCAAGCCATATTTGTGCGTCACGATCACACTCTGGCGTCCCCAATTGTATGACCAACTCACGGCCCACGTAATAAAAGAACCTCAATTGTTTGATTCTTCCATCGACGATACGAAGAGAGATGATTTTAGGCAAGCTTATACCTATCTGATCTACCAGGCCACTAGTCCGAAGGGAGGAAGGCTGGGGTGCCATTGATGGTCCGGACACCATCGAATATATATTTTGGAGAAAAGACGTGACTCTAACTGGTTGAGACCCTGCTCCCCATCTTGCAACGTCACCAGACGGTGTAGCCTCAAATCCCTGGTTTTATCTAAAAGATGTGAGCACATCTCCAAATGGCTAGATGAGGTCAAAGCTACAGTTTCCGGCCTTTAGCTCAACTATAACACAAGATTTGAAATAGCTAAATTAAAAAAAGCTTTAACCTATTTTTAAAAATTTCACCACATCTACTCAGAGTTGAAGTGAAGAGCAATTAGTTAACTTTTTTAAACACTCAATTTTTTCGTTAAATTAAAATATAGTGGAAAATAAATGGTTTTACACAATCGTACAACCTTTCTTTTATAGCGTGGAATGAAATTTAAAAATTTAGTTTGTTCAGTAAACTACACCAACTATTTTGATTTGAAAAATTAGAAAATTATATTCTTATTTATCATTTAACACTCTCAGCACTGGGCCAAGATTATGTACCTACCTGCAGAGAACGGGCAATTTTAGAGATTTAAAAAATAATTTCTCCACAGCCACACATTATATTTTAAAAGTTCAAAGACCAGTTTGGAGCTACATTCTTCTTTATTATGAATAATTCTTATCTCGTGTAAACTCTTGCAAAGTGCTCTGATTAATGTTCTTATTAAAAGTATTATAAAAGTCACACAAATAATAAACTCATAATCTGGTAAAATAGATCTAGGTGATAGGCAACATTGTACACAATAAATATGTTGTACACAGTAAATATGCATATAGGTTCATAATGAATAGCTTTATAATGGCCAATCCAAATTTTAAATGCTACCTGATTTGTGAATAAATTTACTATAAAATTATATTTTATTGACTATAGGTCTGCCCACGAGATAATGTCACAATGCGTCGTAGTCTATAAATTAGAAATTATGATAGCTTGTGTCTAAGGTAATATCATTCAAACACATACTATTCATAATTAAGAAGGCATTTAGGTTCAATAATATAAAATAATATTTTCATGTTGGCATTTTCACGACTATAACATAGCATTCACTTTCGTAAACAGCATTGGTTTCTATATTGTATTACTAATTCTGCCAATTCTTATAGTTGATCATCATTGCCATCTATATGATAAGCTAAATACACTATATATGCTATTACATTATCAAATAAATTTTTTCTCCTTGCAATTATGTATGCAGCACAAACACAAGAAACAAAAGTGCCCTATACTTCGTAATCAATGAACTTGAGCTACTTGGAGGGTGAAATGCAGGGTTGTTCTAGTTATAAAAACTCCACTCCGATGTGCAGGGAAATGCCATCTATGACCACAACTCGGAACTAACTGTCCATGGAATAAATAGCACTAACCAAACACGTAGAAAACACAGGCAAAGATTATATGCTGATTTAAATTCAAGACCCCGTAGGATTGACTGGCTCTTCAAATTTCGTAAAATCGGCCGCCCGTAAATTCTACGGGCATCGTGACAATAGTGGTAAAGTAAATATATTATTTTCTCTGGTATTTCGTAAGTGGACTACCCTTAAACTAATTACAATCAACATAATTTATTATTTATTATTTAGACACCTTTTAAAAAAAATCCTTGAACTATTTTTAAATAAACGTCATTAATCACTGATGAACAAACTCTAAAGCTAATCATATAAAAATACGTTATTTGTTAGATTAAAAAACTTCTTATCTTCAAAACTCAATTATGAGTAAACAACTCTAAAACTAATTTCTTAAAGCTATATGATATTATTTGGCAGGCTTAAAACTCTCTAGGTATCCATTTTAAAGAAAATTATTATATCCATTTTATAAATAATACTCATTGTTAAACTTACTTTAATCTAAGAGCTAGGAACAAAATACAAAATAAGGCCAGAAATATATAATTACATAATTTGAATAAAATCCATCAAATAGTTTCGGATAGGCCTATATGCCCAGGGACCGATAGACAGACATAATTGTATAATTCGATTTTTTTAGGCTGGAGGGCACATTAAAGCTGTAAACATTTATCCTATTCTTGAGATTAAAAGTATTCTCACCCATGAGAGTGTCAATATCATCCAAATGCAAAAAATAAAATAAAAAATGTCTCCGATTAACTCTTGAGGCGTTATTGCACGTAGAAGCATTGGTGTGGCCAACACTTCCTTCGTCATAGTTGGAGTCTCGGGTATTGGGGACATCCTATGATAGTCGCAGGCATCTGAAACAAACATAGCAATCTATTAGTTCCTTTTAATGTAGATGCGGATTAATATTGAAAAAACACAGCAAGTGAGAATACCTCCCATTAAGGCGCAAACATATTTCCACAATAATACTCTTAAGTAACAGGTCCTACAGGGACTCGAACACAGGGCACCTAGATAAGCAGGCAGGCATGCTGCCAACTGAGCCATTGTGTCAGACAATGCTTCGCCCTATTATCCTCGCTAAATTAGCCTAATATAAATAAATACATTTTATATTTACAGTTGTTTTTAACATCTTAGAAAACATTCTAAAAGAGGGTTGAAAATAAGGAGTGGATGTGATTAAAGTTAAGACTTTGATAAGTTGATCTAGGAAATTATAAAACTAATTTATAAATTAAGCAGTTAATAAAGTGGTGAGTGTATTGGGTGAAATTGACACGCATTAAAATGCATAATTTAAATAAACTTTTCATAGATAGACATAGTGTATGATGGGAACAATTAGATAAAATTATAATGCACCATTAACTAAACGATATAATGCTCAAACGAGTTGATGAATAGTAATAAAACATAAGTTGGCACATTAAAATATTAATACAAAAATATATTATACAATATAACTTGATATGAAAAATGTTCTTAAGTCCCAATTTGTTTTGAAATTAAAGAATAAAAATTAAGTTAATATCTGCCAAACTGATATAGAAAATTAGTTGAAGTATTTATGTAAGTCTTATCTGTGTTTGTGTCCCATTACTCCATTTTTATATCCAGCACTGGAAAAAGTCTGGATTACTTCATTTCGACATGTTTGGGTACTATGGTACCATAATCATGGATACTGCAAATGAAACTAAAGAAGGCATGGAGATAAATTAGGATTAAAGTTATTATTATTAGAAGTATTGTGAAATGTCATAAATCTCTTATAAAATAATAAAGAGAAATTATTAAAACAAACAAACCTACTTATGCCATTGTGAAAAACACGATGTGTTGTTACGACAGATAGATGTTAACTAAATAGGCTGTTGTAGGGGGGATAAAATATGTGTCAAAACAAAAGACGTGCGACAAGCAAACAATAAATTATTATTATTATTAGCACCGCGTCTTACTACCCGTTCGGGTTATACGCACTTACGCTAAAGTGTAATGGTAGGGTGATTGTGAGATGAAATGAAGGACCTACAGTTTAACGTGGGATCCGAACCACGGTGGAGGCCTGGCATTCCTCACATTCACAAGATGTCTTGTCAGAGGTGAAGGAAGGGTTTGGTAATCAGATAAATCTATGCCGGGACCGAGGATTGAACCCCGGCCGCCAGCACAGAAGTCTGACACCTTACTCCTAGACCGCCAGGTCACCCAGCAAACAATAAAAAGGGTGAAATTTAAAATAAGGCTATAAAAATATTAGGTTGTAAAAATATTAGTGAATCAGTTGAGTACCTATGATCTGTGTAATAAGGATAGATAAAATATTGTAAATGAATATGGAGAAGAATCATAAGGTACTAATCTTTTTGACTCCGGCTCAAACGGGTCTTTTTTCTACAACGGAAGATAGAGCAGGATAGATGCGGTTACAGGATTTTGATGTTTTTGGGTAAATGTTTTAATGAATATACAAGAATTTGATTTGAAGATTGTAACTGTTCATTGGGGATTGATTTTTTATTAAATAAAGCTATCTGAATGGAAACAATTTCAGTTGTGTTTAATTTTGTGCCTTTATGAGAGAAGTGAAGAGGTTTCATATATTGTTCTATTGGTTTGGGTTGATGGTTTGTATTTTTTAGATGGTCTGCCAGTTTTGATTTGGTTCTATTGTTTTTAAAATCAGAAATATGTTCTTTATAACGAACCATAATATTACCCGGTTAACCTAGGTATAAACTATTGCATTCGCAGGTGAGTTGATTGCGGTTACTAAGATTTTTCTTAACTGTATTATTAGTGAAACAAATAGCCGAAACTATTGTTAATGGATTTTAGTGGGGATAGTCCCTCATAGATATCATATTCTGAAAATTGAAAAATGACACCTGGACACGGGAATCGAACCTGGGACCTTCGGCTTAGTACGCCAATGCTCTTACCACTGAGCTATCCAGGATTCGTCCCGTGCTCATGGTCATTCTTCACTCATAGTTTAAGGCAGAGTCTAAGATGGACGTGCAGAAGTCGTCAGCTTATAAACATGTGATTATCTAAGTTTCAGGACCAGTGTAAATGAATTTAATCAATTTTTTCTTTTGATTTGAGGTGTTTGGGTTTTAATTTGTGAGGGTAGTAGAGAAGTTGTTATATCTTAGTTATTTTTTGTGAGATTTTGTATACAGTGGAATGAGAATAACCATTTTTGGTGACTATTAATTTAATAGTATTTAGCTTAGTTTTGTAATTTTATTTGCTTAGTGGTATATTAAATAAACGATGAATTAGACTAGTAAAAGCGGGAAGCTTATGAGAAGTTGTATGATTTGAATCATTGGGGATGATTGCATCAGTATGAGTGGGTTTCCTCTATATTTTGTAGACTAACTTGTTATGCAATTTTTGTATAAATATCGAGGTCTAAGTAGTTAATACTGCCATCTGTTTCATTCTCAACAGTGAAAGATAAGTTTGGATGTATATTGTTGATTAATTTGGATACATCAGAAAGATTAGTGTAATTGTCATAGATAATTAGGATATCGTCTACATATCTGCAGTAGAATTTGATGTTGAGCATGTTGTTCAAATTATTGAAAATAATGGGATTATATTTTTGTAAAAATATTTCTGACATGTGGCAAAATATCGGGAAACCCATAGATAATCCATTATTTTGTGAGTAAAATTTAATTTTAAATTGAACATAGTTTTAGCCGGTGATTATTTGAACTAAGTTGGAAATTTGATCAATGTAATCTTTGGTGAAGTTCTTAGATATTATAGAATTTTTGATCAACTTGATGGATTCTAATACTGATACATTAGTGTACAGGATAAAAATATCTAATTAAAAAAAATTAGGAATTTTTGCTAATAAGAGTTGAGTTCATCTTTTTTGTTAAATGGAGAGAGCTTTCAATATTAAATGTATTGGGAAGTTTTAAATTTTTAGATAAGATTCTGGCTATCTTTTTAGCAAGTTTATATGCTAGTGAAATTTTTTAATTGACTAGAGGTCTGATTGGGATATTAGGTTTGTGAATTTTAGGTAATGGTGTGAAGGTGGGGGGCTTGAGGATTCATTTTGAAAACTCTGAAAGAAGCTTTTTGTTGGATTATTAGAGATTATTTCTTTATGGTATTTTTGAGGTTTTTTGTTTGTATGTTTTTAACCTCTAATGCTGATGTGTTGAACAGCTTACCTTTTGAATCAGAGGCATTCCAATCTTCCGTTTCAACTGGAGCTGCGCACACGCCATTTTCATCCCACACGCTTAGGAGCCATGCAGGATCTTCGGCTGACTCTTCCCCGAGCAGCGGCGCTCCAACAATTTCTATCAATTCGAAGGACAGTGCGCTAAGTCCAAACATATCGAAGGCATCACCGGCGATTTCATCAACTGAAACAAAATTATATTATTAACTAAGCATACAATATTTAAATAACTATTATTCTTAATACAATTTGTTTGTATATGTATATTTATAATAATTACCTCGGCAATCTGTACATCTCACCATATCCTGGTAGATTTGATTAAAGTGATCCATCTTCAAAGCTTTACGAATTTTAATCGGACAAATATTCTCTTAAGAATGAATTTCTGCCCATATTTCAGAGTATATTTACAGGGATAACGTCCACGCGTATAACGTCACCAGGGCAAACCCATTACCGCAAAGAAGGAGGAGGGGGGAAGGCTACGACATCACCCATTCCTGTTTCGACATATGATATATGCCTGTCTCAACTTGTCTACCCGTCAAACTGGCGCCAGGGTCATCAGGGTTGCCAAAAAGCAATGACGTCCCCAGAAAAAACATATTGCCCCATAGAATGGGAGGGGATGACGTCATTGGGAAAACCCATTGACACATAGAGGGGTTATAAGGGGGAGGGTTGCAACGTCACCCATTCCCGTATCGACACGTCAAGCCACCAAACTAGCTCCATTCCAAATTAACATTCAAACGATCTTAAAGTAAGTCAAGGTCAAATATTGATGATGGATTAAGTCATCAGGGTGCGACACCACCCATTCCTGTCTCAACACGTTTCGACATGTCGTGATGTATTCCAGTCACAACTTGCCTACCTGCCAAACTGGTGCCAGGTATGAGTCATTAGGGTTGCGACATAGCGATGATATCACCGGGGGAAAACCATTGGCACATAGAAGAGGTAATGGGATTACGTCACTGGGAAAGGGGAGAGTAGAGGGTATGACGTCTCCGGGGTAGAGAGAATGTAGGGGATACGCTTAGAGAGAAAGTATTGTGTGGGCTCAAGTCACGTTCTAACTACTTACGAGACTTGAATGTCCTAACCATGTATTATTATTAATAAAGGGTATGTAACTCTTTATCATCTACAGTAACTTCCTCCACTCATCAGTAACATCATCGCTTTCTGGATCAAATAGCATCCAAACACTTCGTTTTAGAACAGGCTAAATTTGTTTTCGTCATGTAATGTAAATATCTTAAGTAAGTTGACTTGACTTAATTTTGTGTTCGTTATGTTCGGTAAAGTTTTTTTTTTGTTTTGTTTTAAAGCCTTAACGGTGTGCTCAGGCTTCTAAGGACATATATTTCGATAGAGTGTAGTACTATCGGTTTGTCATGCTCGTGACGGTCTGGTTAAAGAGGGAGATGGCTAGCTCAAGGGTGGATCCAGGGACTGTTGTCTGAGAGGGGGGGGGGTGGTTGGAAGGGTAGATTAGTTTTCATGAGGCTCCTTCAAGGATAAATTTAATAATTTTTATTAATAAATATTTCAATTTATTATAATTTTAGTAATAATAATATTGCCAGTTTAACAAAATAGTCGAAATTAACAATTAATATAATAATAATAAAATGAGGGCTTTAAGAAAGAACACAATTTGGACTAACCAACTTGTAATTTTAATACAAAAATAACATAAAACAAAAAGTAGCCGTCATAATAAAAATAATAAATATATACTGTACATAGGTCTAAATTGTTTTAATAATAAAATAAAAAATATGTATTTTATTACTAAACTTAATATTATGAATACTGGAATACTTTTTTTTTTCTCTAGAGCTAAGTTGAAAGAGCTGTTGCCTATTTTTGATTAGGTAGTGTAGGAGATAGGACGAGGAAGGTGTTAGAGTCAGTCATTCTTTACAACTTTAAAGTATTGGTTTCAATATTTATGATTATTGTCTATGTAGGAGGGGATGATTGAATCCAGACCCCCCTGGATCCGCCCCTGGCCTAACCAGGGAAACTCTAAGAAATATATGACTTTTTATGCTGATGAGAATAAATTCACTGTGCTGTTTGTAAAGATGATTACATATTCCAACAAGTTAATATACAAAACTAAATACACTTTTTTGAATATGTGGGATGAAAATGACATCAACTAAAGTTTTTTTAAGTAAGATAAACACATTTTTTTAAATTATAATATTCAAAGAAATACTATAAGTGTAATTTAGATACAATTATATTTAAATATGACTGATTGCCGTTAATTATATGATTTAAATATCTAAGTACTATAGTTGTATTCGTAAACGAAATTAGATACAGGTTCACATTGTTTACACTGGCATCATACAACCTGGTCGATAAGCTGTAAAAAAATATTTCAAAGGCTAGATGAGACATGTGGCCGACACAATTTGACAACTGGTTGATAAGTTCATGCTTAGGTGGACAAAGTGACAGCAAACTGGTCGACCAATTGGGGTGCCGGGAAACCGATCGACACCACACTGGTTAACATGTGTGGAAAAAGTGGTCGACATACAAGTAATCGACACGCAGGAGTACTTATACCAAGTTGTTGACAAGAGTATGACCATGTGATAGACTGCCAACTGATCGAAAAAATATTAATAAATATTTGATAGACTAGATAACTAGTAGCCGTCGAATTGTAGACAAATATATGCATAGAACAACAAAGTGATAGACCGCCAACTGGTAGACAAACGTTGAGATGGATCCATATAATAGTCGTCTACAAGTCAATACATTGCAAATAAAAAAACTCGCTAAGCCAAAAGCTAGGTGTTTTATTTTTGTATCCAGGGGTTCTTTTTCCACTATACATTTAGTTACATTCCGGTGAACGTCTGTCATCCATTAATAATAATTTCAATCAATTAAAATAGTGGGCTTTACTTGACATTATCTGATAGCTCGTGATCTTGATAAAAAAAAATCACACATTTGTAGCCAACAATTTCCACACGTCCATCATGGACTCTGCCTTAAAATATGAGTGAAGAATGACCCTGGGCACGGGAAGATTCCTGGATAGCTCAGTGGTTAGAGCATTGGCGTACTAGGCCAACGGTCCCAGGTTAGATTTCCGTGTCCAGGTGTCATTTTTCAATTTTCAGAATATAATATCCTTTCTGTTTAATGTAAGAGTAAAAATAATTAAATATTGGTAAAGCCACCAATCATATACATAATATACGGCGAAAATGTAAATCAAATTATTGTAAAATAAGAGCAGAAAAGGTATGTTCACTAAGAATAAAATACGAGTAATTCATACAAATATTAAACTTATTATTTTATTACAATAAATAATCAAGAATATACACATTTTTCTATCCAAATCATTCACAAGTAACGTTGTTATTTACTGACTAAATATTACTCTATTTTGAAATATTCTCCCCAGGATTTTTTTTAATTGTATGTATTTAGAATCTCTTTGACGTTGTAATCTGGATTATTTTTTTAAAATTATATGCATGCATAATCTATTTGGAGTGCTTCTCTCCCAGAAAATTCTAAAAACTGGATGTCTCTAAAAACCATTTGGAGTGATACATTTTTGAAAATTGAATGTCTTTAGAAGTTATTTGCAGTTTTATTCAACTCTTCTAGTTTCACATTCGAGAATACCAGAGGGTGTGAACTACATCTTGAAGAGGGCTAATTTATTCCATGAGGAGTAATCACCCCTTTTTACACTCCACTTACCGTTTTTCCTGTCCCTAATTTGAAGTGGTCCTTTCCCACTTTTTTTTAAATTAGACTCTTTTAAAAGATATTTAGAGTAGTCCCCCCCTCAAAATTCTCCTGAAATTTGGATGTTCCTAGAAACTATGTTTAGTACCTTCCTTCGGAATTTTTTTTAAAGTTTGGATGCAACCAGAAGCTATTTTTAACTGTCTTCACCAAGTTTACTTTTTTTAAATTTAAATATTCTGAAAGCTATTTGAAGGGGTTTTCCTCCAAAAATCTTTAAGATTTAAATGCTTACAGAAGCTATTAAATAGCTGCTCCTATCTTGAATTTTTCTAGGAAATTAGATGCCTCTAGAAACTATTTGAAGTGGTCTTTTCAAGAAAGCTTTTGATAATTCAATGAATATAAAAGTTATTTTGAGGTTAATATAAGATCATTCAACTTCATATTCGATAGTATCAGAGGTTTTAAAATACATTTAGGGGAGGGAGGGGGGTTGTGAGATTTCTTTCAGCTAGGATTATTTTCAGGGGGACGATGGCCCTCTTTCCCCCGCCCTCCTCGTCCCAAGGTTCTACCACCAAAGATTGCAGTACTACACAATCCAAGTCACCACCATCTTCAAAAATGATCTTTTAGAACAATTTTAATTTCTTAGATGAGTCTATGTCAAAAAATAAAAAATGCTGACCATCTCCTGTTGGGAGACCTTACCACGATCCACTATAGACAGGACCTCTCCCTCCCAGATAAACACTAGGATACATCCATGATATTACTCGACATTCTCAACGTACATTTTTTAAAGGTCTGGAACAAAAGGCCATTATTTTACGTGTGATGTGTGCTCAGCTACAAGTAGAGATTAGGCAAGATAGACAGTAGTATGAATAGACCTATACATTTACAACAGGCGATTCACCCAGTGGCGGTGGAACTTTATTTGTGTAGGGGCAGTGGCGGCTCGTAGCTAAAATTAGTGGGGATGCTGCTCCAGAAAATGGTAAGCCTTTGTTTTAAAATTATGTAAAAGGGAAAAACGTGTATAAAAATAAAATTTATTCAGGAATTTGATAAAACTTAACAAATAAAATCCAAACTTTTTACTTACTTTAAATTAAGTTTTTACAATTCAAGCTTGATCTGTCTATCTATAATATCAGGTGTTGAATGACCTATTTTCTTAACTGTAACTTTCTCATGGAGAGATAGCTGTGAAAACTTAAGCTGTTGAAGTTCACTTACAGTCACAGAACTTTATTCATGGGGATGCAAGGCCATGGTTAAAGTTTTCTGTTAAATAAAAGAAAAAAAAATGAATCAAATATAATAGCTTGAAAAAGAATAATAATCTAATTTTACACTCGTCTACGCTTTATCACATTCAAGAACCGTACACGGTTTTTAAGCACAACACACGCTGAGTAAAAAAGACTTCCTTCCGCCATCACTCCAGAGCAGGCACTGCGATAACAACAGTGCTCTCTCTACCTGGCAGTCCCGCCTTCCTCCCCACCCCCTCCTATGTGCGCATGTGCACAAAAGTCAAACACCACGTCACTGTGCACTGTGAAGCACACAGTTCCATACAAAGATTTTTGTATATTTTTCATAAACTGGGGGATGGCTACTGAAGTACTGACATTTGAGCTTAAGGAATATATATTGTACTCAAAAATAAATAAAGAATTAAAGAGAAAAGGACTCATATCAAATTTTATCGATAATATCTAGTGGAAATAGGGAGTGCTGCAGTTCCACGGTGCCTATACACAAGTCGACACTGTGTAGGGGTATCCACGAATTGTTTTAAAAAAGGAACTGTCCCCCAAGACAAAGGAGATCCGGGAACTCAGCACAATTTTTTTTGTGAAAATTGAATGCCCTTAGACTCTATATTGAAAGGTCTTCGTCCAGAAATATTTTGAAAATTAGATTCCTTTCCAAGATTTTTGGAGTGATAATCAACTAGAATTTTTGAAATTTTGATACTCTTAGAAGCTAATTATAGTTTTCCTTGCCTAGAATTTTTTAAATTTAATTTTATAGAATATATTTAAAGTGGTTTTCCCCATGGAAAATGTTTGGATGTGTATGCCCAAATAACTATTTAACTATATAAATCCTCGAATGATGGCAAAGTTCAAGAACATTTCCCGGAATTGTTCCCAATTTTCCCGCTGAGTGGCCACCCTGAAAATATTACTTGAGATAGATCCTTCACAATTAATTACAAGTAATACTGTTAAATCACGTCTTAACAAAATATTACTCTAGGTGTATCCCTCACAATTAATCACCAGAAACACTGTTAAATTACTGATTAACAAAATAATTCTTGATATAGGCTAATATATCTGCTGCCAGTAGTGACAGGTAGCGTTGCTATATCACCTCCTTAATAAATGTTTATTTAGATATAGGCCCTACTCCTAAAAAAGAATAAACATATAGTAATGAGCATTTTTATAAAATATGTTCCTCTAACAATATCACTTACCACTAGCTACAACTAGCATAGTTACACTATATCTAAGCAAAATGTTGTTTTAGCTATATCCTCTATAAATTGTGGGTCGCGTGCTTTCCGTCTCCAAATTATCTGTGGGTCCACTATTTCTAGGAGTAAGCACTCACTATAATATATTTTTAGATTGGGAAAAATTTTATTCTCTCAGTATACTCTCTCTCTTTAAAATCTTTCAATAAAAGAAGTCATTTTTGGTGTAAACAACGAAATCGCAGTATTTTTTGTCCCCGAATTAGGTCATAATACTTATGAGACCTGTTGAGCGTTAAATGATTATTCTTTTCTTCCAAACATGTGTTCTTGTTTGCTTTCACAAACTCTTCTAGCGAGGATGTACCCACAGAAAGTTAACATTTTACTCCTACCAGCCCGTCATCTCCTACCACACCGTCTGGTTGATTATTCTTTTCTTCCAAACATGTGTTCTTGTTTGCTTTCACAAACTCTTCTAGCAAGGATGTACCCACAGAAAGTTAACATTTTACTCCTACCAGCCCGTCATCTCCTACCACACCGTCTGGACTGGCACCTAAATAAGGTTCTCCAGGATATATGAAAATCGCACAATCACGCACTTCCATATTTTTATTTTCTTCATATTTTTTCTCAACTTTTTCTTTCATTCAGTCTTCCAAATGTGATAACTTCAGTAGGTAATCAATTCTTTCTTGTAAAGAATGGTTTTAACCAGCGAATCACAGGTTGTTGCGTCCTTGCGTTTGATTACAGAACCAAAATGAGAGGCATTTGGGAAATCTCTGCGAATTTCTCTCCACTTGATGTTTTCATGTTGGCTGACAGTACTTCTTTCAATTATATTTATTTTTTCTGGTGGACTTACATCATCCTTTAGTGATTGGAGGATCTTTTATTTACTTGTAATTAAATAGGTTTCATTAATTTCGAGATCTGCAGCCAAATTTTCATAATACAAATCAGGATCTGCTAGAATATTTCGTTTTTTCTTTTGTGGCTCGGAGGCAAAACTAAGTGCACAACTTGCCCGACGTTTCTCGCAATTTTTAAACTCCTTGTTGAAATGCGATCCGGGACTGTGTCCTGTCTTTCTTTTCCAAGCACTGCTATGCCAAGCAGGTCCAGACAAATGAGCTAGCCCTGCACCCATGCACCGACCGTGATATGACCCACGTCCTGCAACGTTTACACGCTTCCCACCAGTAAACTTCGCAACAAGACTAGTTAGTCTTTCTGCCTGATTGGTGGTTTGGTTCCATACAAGTGTGTGTGCTGTGTTTATTAATGGATCTATTGATTTCATGACTCCTTCCATTAAACCACAGCTTTGTAGCAGGGGAACCAAATTCTCCTCTCCTGTTCTTTCCTCTTACAATAACCATCTCTGCACGCTTTGTGATCCCCAAATACATGAGACAGACCATTCCTAAGGTCCTCTCTCAGTTGAATTATAGTTTCCTCATTGAAACTAATATGTTCAACATTCTGAATATCCTTCCTCGCATCTGTCTTCAGTCCTATTCTGCTGTCAAGGTATTTTCTCGCGGCCATTGGGAAATTAAATTCTTCGTAATTATGTGCAAGTGATTTTTGTAGTTTTTTTCCATATGGTTTGCACACTCTATTTTTTCAACTTCACGGCCGTACGTGACTCTTTCTGTTATTTTCTTGTATTCACTTGAATCACCGTCCCCAAAATAATATTTGTGTTTTGATCCATTTTGTTTAATTCTGGTGCAAAATAATTTCAGAATAATGTTCTGTTCCATCCCTGTTCTTGGATCTCGGTAATTAAAAAAACACAAATGATCACTCACATCTTTTTTTTTCCCCCAGCCGCTACACGTGTGTAACAGAACTTTTCTTTAACTCCAATAAAAAGTAGCTGTTTAGTGTCAGCACCAATCAAATACCCTTGGAAAGATCAATATAGTAGGATAATTAAATTAAAATAGGTTATATATATATATTGTAACTATACGGAATAAATGCGCCGCTCTTTGGGCGTCAATAATAATAACTATGTGATCAATCACCCTACTTCGGGTGTCGATTGATACACAACGGATTAATTCCTTGATAAAAGATGATGTGAGGTTTTATATAGGTTGTATAAAGCTCCGTGATCGAGCGCCATCATCACTGTACGGAAAATATACCGTCTAATCAGCTGTCTATAGCCCCGTGTTCGAGCACTAATTAAATCGGTATTAATATTATTAAAGAAAGAGAAATGTTGTTGGCTGTTATTTCACACACGGTTTATTTATATTACACCAGTAAATTATTTGCACATATTTCAGTTAAATGTTTGTTATCACTGCACACTTGTGATATTGAAGTGACTTATATTATAATGTGTTGGACTGTGAGCAAGGTCCCGGAGATCGTCCTCCCCATCGTCGTCGTTAATTGCTATTGCTATACTGTCACTGTCTATACTGTACTGTGCTACTGTGTATACTGTTCTGCTGAATAAACATACGCACTATGGTCTATATATGACATACACCTTGCATTTTCTCCCTTGGTCAACAAAGTAAAAAACTAACCAATAGACAGAGTCCTGGCGACACATTTTGTGAGAGCTAGTTTCTTATTGGTATAAAGAAATGGCGTGTTCTACCAAATACGATGAACTTTTTCCTTTAACAGGAAGCAACGCAGTAGATATTTTAACAAGAAAGAAGGTATAAAAAAATATATTTTAGGGTGAAGTCCCTTTCACCTCATTCTGAGAAACGCGTGTTTGTTCATGGATGAATCTTAAAAGGATACTCTACCTATATTACTTTAAAGAAAAATTACCTTCATCCATGACTTTTTACATAATTTAGATTAATCCAAATCAATACATTACAATATATATATATACCTAAAGTACAACCAAATAGATGTTTAAATCAAGCGATGTCAATAATTTAAAGAAATAAAGCTAATGCAATTTCATCATAATCTTTATGCCCGTTTTCAAGATCAAATTTACAAATATACAAGCCCCTCCTCTTTAAACCCCCCTAATGAGTTTTCCCAATGTCGAGACGTGGCTAGATAGCTTTCTTGCATCCGATATTGTAGAAGACCCAATTTCATTAATGTTTTTGGGCCTGTTTTCAAGATAGAATTTACAAATATAAAACTACCACCCTCTTCCCAGCCACCTAATTTTATTTTTAAAGTATTTGCACAAGATAGCTCAATAAGACATGTCAAGTATCGCGGCTATTCTCTAGCATATTAAAAAGTTCAGTGGTGCCTTTAGGTTAATTGTTGCACCCTAGGACATCGCGGTGCACAGTTTGGGAACCTCTGTAAGTCCTATCTGAACTACAGTATTAATTTTAAAATAAATTCAATTATTTCTTAGCATTCTGCCCAGAGAATCAAAGCTATGTCCATAAGTCCTTCTACTCCATTCTCCATCACCAATAACAGCTATATACGGTGTACTATTACTGTCAATATGTCCTATCTAGATAGTTATATATTTTCTTTTGCCTCAGTGGCAGACATTATCTCAAAAAGTTGATCCTTCTAACACTGTATCACAAATAAATTTGTTCTGATATTTATTTTATTTCAAGATGATGTTGTACACGTAAAAGTAATTAAATATATTCCAATTTTCATAAAAAGAATCTTAACTAAAATATAGAATGACTATTAGATGTATTTTTGTAAATTAGTACGTCATGTAATCTGATCTTCAAATGTTTAGTCTAGTTTAAGTTGTCTTCCCCAGATTTTTTTTTTAAATTGGTTCATTTAGGAAGATATTTGCATTGGTCCTTCTTCAGATAAAAAAAATCGGATTACTCTAAAAGGTATTATGAGCAATCCTCGCTTTGCATTTAAAATATATAATATATACTCATTTGAAGGTTACTAAAAGTGCTCTTCCCCTGGATATTTTTGAAATTTGGATGCCCCTCGAAGCTATTTTGAGTGGTTCCCACCTTAATTTTTTCCGACAGATGCTTCTAGCTAGAAGCTATTTGAAGTGGTTTTCTCTAACAAATTTTTGAAAATTGAATGCATCTAAATGTTGTTTGGAGTATGATTTATGGCCATCTGAACTAATTTCAAAGGATTTGGAATATACTTAAGGGAGAAAATTCCTTCCAGGGGAGCAATGCAACTTTGAACCCCATCCCGGTTACTTACAAAATAAACCAGTACAATAGTAGACTGTTATTAATTTTGGACGAAAATATTATGTATGAATTCTTTTAAAGACTCTTCCTATGAAAAACAACATTCATACATAACGTTCTCGTATAAAGTCTATTAGTGAAAAATTAGTCATCAGTAAGCTACCCATAAATAATATTTTGTTCAAAATACGAGGATATTGTTGTGTGAAGAATAACAAAAGGACGTTCCTTAGCTGGGGTGTGTTTGGTTCCTCTCTTAACATTGCTCTGACTTGGCTTGATTGACGTTACGACGACATGTTTCATCAGGCCTGAGACAAACCAATGCAATTACTAAATATTGGCTTGTAAAAAATGAAAATGCAAAGAAGTAATAAACAAGAAAGTAATGAGAATATAAAGAGACTAACCTAGAACCAATGTAGAAATGATCAATTTAAATTAGAGAGTGGAACGCGAATTATACAAAATATTTGTATTATGAGCATAATTAAACTTACAATCCCCAATGCTAAACACAGAGTAGTAATAAAGTAAAAATAATTTGTAAATTTATAACCTTTGAGAAGAGGGTCCAGAACGTTCCAGTGCTAACGTGAATGTTAGGGAAAGATGAGTGTGAACGCTGCGGTGACATGATAACTCGTCTAAATCTATGAACTCTATACACTCGTTGATCAGAGAAATGATTCAATAGAGAGCTGGAAAAACTAATCTTGTATCTTTTAGCCCCGTGCTCTTAGTCAAATCCAGAAAGATTTAACCAATCATTTTTCTACCTTTTGCCTATTGGTAGATACATCGGACATTTTCAGTAGCACATGTGTGGGTGGTTCTGTTATGAGTGGCACCCTTTTCTTCACTGTGTTGAGTTTTAAGTGCTCTCAACGGAGGAAAACCGAGATCTTCCAGTTTATTAAAGATGTAATTGTCACTATAAGTATCTATATTTTGAAGCCAATCTATCTTAGCTACACGTTTAATGAGAATCTCATGTCGTTGTATATACAGTCATTCTCGTTAAAGATAAGCATCGATTATAGATCCTAGTTCAGAGCAAGTTACCAACATCCCAGTCTCGTCCAATCAACATTCCTCTTTCCTCGATGTTGAGAGACCCGAATGGTCTGTTATGTTGGCCACCTTCTATAAATAGAAAATCCCATCCTCATTCAAGATCACTTGCACGTCAATATATATACTTTATAATGGTGGTTGATTTCCAGACTATTTATGACTATTTGGTGACGTCTGTATTTTAGGGATTGTAGCAAAGGACAAATGGTGTATTATTATTTTAAAATTAATATCTTCTCCTAAATGTATCGTATAGGTTTACACAAACTCAATCGTTAATGTTTATGCATGCATCAATCGGATTTAAAAAATGAATAAAGAACCAATTTAAAAAGTGAAAAAAATATGGTCATACTGTTTAGCATTAGGAACCTTTTTTGCTTAAGTATTTTCACTAACATAAAACAGCTTTGTATTACTTATTATCTTAAAGTAACTTAGCATAATTCGTTTGTATATATAAAACAGCTACCGGGTTCTGTGATAATTAATTTTCATTGGGATTGGCTAAAAGCGTTTAACCCTTCACAATAAGAGATGACACACTGCCTCTAACTATATTTCAATACACCATTATAAAACCAAACTTAAAGTGTGGTGTGCTGTGGGAGAGAGAAATAATATCTAGCGCATGCTCACTAAACTCTCAACCAGTTAACTATTCAAGCTACGAGCACCGCGGGATCTCCCCCTCCTATGACAAAGAAGCAATGACGCAAGTTGAGGAGTGATTTCCCCTTCCCCGCCCTCTTTCACCCACAAGTTTGATCATTTGAATTAGGCTGTTCAACCCACTCTCTACTATCACATCAACATCAACATCAACACACTGCCAGAATCTCGACCTTGAGGATGGTAAGGATGGTCTCGCCGTTACGGCTGTAATAAACTCTCGTTCAGAGAAGACATGTATTGTTTGCGTCAGCTCTACCTTCTTTTGGCATGAGCTAAGCGCAGATTTGTTGACTGTGTATAGCCTCGCGTTGCTGGGTCACAGCTCGTATCATGATCATGTAAGGATATCTACTCTATTGTTTACACTTGGATGTGTATTTGTGTTACTTCAGGTTAATCGCAACTTGGAGTCCTTGAGAGACTTCTTGTGCGTTTGGTATTAATCCTATGTTAAGACATGAATGTCCTAGGATTTAAGTTAATTCAAGCTAGTCCTGGGATTAAAGTTGATTCAAGCTAGTACTGGGATTAAAGTTTATTCAAGCTAGTCCTGGGATTAAAGTTGATTCAAGCTAGTACTGGGATTAAAGTTTATTCAAGCTAGTCGTGGGGTTAAAGTTGATTCAAAGTGGCCGTTGAGGTCTTATGAGAATGACTTTAGTCGCAGAATGGTTCTACCATTCATGTTATTTGCACATTTTCCTCCGTTATGAATTTAAACTGTGAGGCCTTCTCTTATAGTGCTATGGCCGTTAATAGACCTCTCCTTTACTGTGTTTAACGCCCTTCTACCCGTGACTTGGTTTCAAGGTGACTTTAGCAACCAAGGTCTTCCTATTCTTTGGCCCGTGTGTGTCATTGTATGGTCTATAATTCCTATTAAACAATTTCCTTGATAGAGGCTTTACTAATTGGGATTGTAGCTTTCAGTAGCCACTTTAAATGCTCTTAACTACCCATATTCGTCATCTGCGAATGGCTTTTGAATACTTAATGGTTATCAACTTACCCTATTAAGCGCATTTCTAGTTTTCAATACTATTTTCTACTCATGGCTCATTATGGGAATTGTTACTTAATAACGATGGAATAATATCTAAAGATCTCCACTTTTAATAATTACGTTTTGATTCTATCAAAGGTATAAAGATTTTGGTTTTGACTGTCATATGTTTTTAATTCCCACTAAAGGGACAATTACCTCTTGTGTTATTACCTGGTTTACAGTTGAAAATTATCTTAGGGCTTAGAAATGTACCTACATTTTCAAATTAAACTTTGTGTTAAATAAAATAGTCTTACTTAACTTTTTCTTTGTGTATCTTACCGTTTCCTTGCCCAACGCCTATATGTTACAAGTGACTCTTCGAGGTCAAAGATACTAAAGGTGTCACTATATTAAAATAAATTATACGATTTAGTATTTATGTAACTAGGATAGGTTTTATAAATGAAGATACTCTGAATAGTAAATTGTGGATTATTTTCAGCTCTAAAGCATCGTATTGCTAGATCTATATCGGTAAATTATGCTTAAAACATCTTCTTTCCTATTAAGTTAATATAGTGTAAGTTTCACCATGGAAATCCAATAAAGATATGACTAATGCTCCCAGTCATTAATAGCTATCTTATTAGTTTCATTATAACCAAATCAACCATGGTGAGTTCGACGAATGCTTCACTTAGAACTGTGGTGATGCAACATCTTCTCTCTCTTATAAGCTTCATTGTTATGGCAGAAATTAATGTGTGAAACATGGTTGCAGTGATTTATAGTCATAACGGTAGTGTTATATCTTCTTTACCAATAGTTTTTTATCTATTAAATAATACCAACCGAGGGTACAACTGTAACCTTTACTGATTCCTTGTTACACCCTCAGTTATTAGCTTATGTATTACATGAGACAGGTGGGTGTAAGACTTGAGAGGGATGGACTATAGTTAGTAAGAAGATGGCCTGTATTTATATGGTCTATCCATAAAATGATCATATTTGACGGGGATAGACAATAGTTATTAGAAGTTGGTTGGACTTGAATGAGATGGACTTTAGTTAGTCAGAGTTGGTCAGAACTGAGATGGCCAGGCTAGGCTTAAGAGAATCTAAAAGAGAGGATGAGATTTGAGAGGATTATATTATAATTAGTTATATTTGGGATGATTATACTCGGGATTGATAGATATGAGATGGTCATACATAGGATGGTCAGACTCAAGATTGATTGACTTAATATAGTTAGTAACTAGTGACTTACAGACTTGAGATGGTTGGGCATGAGATGGTCTACCTTAGTTGATTATACTTGAAAAAATATATTAATTGCCACTTGCATTGCAACCCTAATGTTATAACAATCCAATATTTGAATTTCCTAAGGCTAAGGCGTACAATGCAATGAATTACTTCATATTAGAGATTATAGGCTTGAAGATACAAAGTTATAGAATGGTAACAGAGGTAGATAGAGGAAGTACAGATTCAAAGTATAACAAGTTTCTGGCTGGAAGGAGCCTCCCTCATGCATTATGAATGATATGACCAGGAGGACGAAATGAATGTCTGAGTATTAGAGATTAAGGGCGAGAGAATGAGAAACTGGTGGTGTGGTATTTAGTGTTAGAGCATTGGCTAGGTTCCCCGATAAGATTGGGAGTGACCCCTTTAATATAGGGAGCTTAGGCTAAAAAATTAATAAATACAGTAGAGCGTCGGAAATCCGGACGTCAAAAATCCGGAGCGTCGCAAATCCGGATCGGTGGTGAGAGCAGGTAGGGGATGCTCTATTTGGTCACGTGCTCGGCTCAGTTCTGTGCTATCATTTACAAACTTTACAGCAGTGGTGAAACCTTCGTCGTATAGTTGACTTGTGACGTTTTAGTGTGCGAGTTAAAACGGTACATATTTTTACTTTGTTAATCATATCATCATTATCAAATCAAAGGAAACATAATTTTTATCTATAGAGGATAAATTAGAAACTCTACGAAGACTGTCTAAAGGGGAAAGTGGTGCAGCTCTCGCTAAAACATATGGTGTGGGAATTTCAACCAGTAGTGACATTAAAGCAAAGAAAGACAGTTTGCAACGTTTTGATTCAAAAATAGATTTTGAAGAAGTTTCATAGAAAAGAAAAACCACACGTATTCGTATGTATACAGTTATTGAAAGCATATTTGAAAATCCGGACAATTCAGTAATCCGGATGGGTCCCGGTCCCGATCGATCCGGATTAACGACGCTCCACTGTAATATTATGTGTATACATTCTGCATCAGTTCTCGCTTGAAGTTTCATCATAACAGAACCAATCAAGGTATGGCGGATTTGGGTGTATATATATAAATTATATATGTTTTAAATGAATAAATAGTTTAAGCATAAGTTTCATAATGTAGCTTATGATGAACTATAACAGAACCATTCATGCAAGAGAAATTTACCCTATCCGAATCTAATATGAGACAAATTATAAAAATATATATTTATAATTGGATAAATGGTTAAAGCAAAAGTTCCTCCATAATAGATATAATCAGTAAAAGATGAACGTTTCATCCTAGATTAAAACTCCTTAAGTTATTATACCATGTAACTACTTTAAGAGTTTTGTTGTTTTAAACCTGATGTATACTAGCTAGAATTCTTAGCGTGAGACCACCAGATCGAAATATTATAAATTTCACCCTAGTATAACCAACCAAGTTATGTTGAATGGTTTCAATCGGGGTTAGTTAGAAAGCTTATGATGCATATTCTCTCCCACCATGTTAATATCGTATAAGTCTCACAATGGTGAAATCAATAATGGTATTACTAATGTTATCAGGCATTAATAATAGAAATATCGTGCTAATCTCTTCTCCTATGATTGGAATGTTATGGTTCTTACGTTGAGTCTTTGATGAGTTGAGCTGACATAGGATGTTTAAACCTAAAATGACTACATTCATGAGGGTCAGACTTGAGACTTGTAAGGGTAAACAAGACAAGACTCGAGATAGCTAGACTTGAGATGTACAGTCTTGTTATATGCAGATTTATGTTGGTCAGACTTGCAATGATGAGTCATGATATGATCAGACTAGTGTTAGTCAGACTTAAGATGACCAAACTTGAGATGATGACACTATTAAAGATCAGACTTCAGGTGTATAGACTTGTGAGTGTGTGCTTGAGATGGTAGGACTTTAAATTGCTGGATGTGAGATGCCCACACTTGAGAAGGATAGACCAATAATGGATACACTTGAGATGACCAAACATGAGATAGATTGACATGAGACGGTCAGATTTGAGTTGCTCTAGCTAGCCTACGCTTAATTTTGTAGGTGCGGAAATGAGTGGTAATAAACCAACTAGACAAGAGTGACACTTATAATTTGGAAAAAAATAACTGCTGTTTTATGAAGCCTGAATAAAAGTTCTTACTGGAAAGAGGGGTAAATCGTTTCAAGGGAATGCTTACCATGTAGCAATGGAAAGTTTACACATTCCATTTGAGGAGAAAGAAACACATTATTTTATAGAACATATTTTCCCAAATTTGTTTCTTAATAAACATGATGAGGACATACTAATGAACTGCTTGGAGAAAAGCTGATAGTACTCGTTAAGGAGCTGTCAGATAGGATCTCGAGTTCATATCAAGTCTAAGTATAATGCATTGTTCAGCTCAACGATCTAATATCCATGTTTAAGTATGATGAAGGGATTTAATATATGGACAAATGTTGTTAAAGTATGAAGTATTACTGCTATCAAATATAGTATAACCATAATGTATGGGTATGATCGAGTCTAAATGTGGCGAAAAGTTTAGATCAAGTATGATATTTGTCTATGATTCTTGAGACATGATTATATGTATTTTAATAATAATGTGAGAATATCAATAAAATATTGTAATACAGTTTAGAGGCCCGTCGACACGATGAAGTCTTTAGGGTTAACTATCGTAGGGTGCATGGTATGATCAATGAACTACTATTCAATGTATGTTCCATGGCTCTGATAAGTGTCAGATGATTAAATAGCAAGTATAATGTTGGTAAACGTTAGCAAGAGAGGAAGCCAAAGAGGGGGTGAACATTTTCAAAAGCATAACATTTATATCCAAGCAAGAATACTTATTTAACAACTGTTCTGTGTATGTCATCATCAGGAGGTCGTTAAAGTTCCAAGGCATTGGTAGTGTCCTTTTTCCTATTAGAAGGTAATGTATAAAGTATGCATAGTTAGAATGAGAATTTCTGCGATTCTATCTTCAAGGATGATAGGTTTAAATTATAAGAGATTTATGGTGGGTCTTATAAGTAAATGGGAATTTATCGTTGTAGACTAGAGTTTTAAGAAATTAGCACAAATGTAAGAAAATTTGGAGTGACCCCTCTAAGATAAGGCGTTAAGCCTAGAATTTTAGAAATCAGTATTAAATATTACACAGAGGCAACTCGTCGTTTTAAGGTTAACCTGTTTAGCGTCAGGATGCCGGAAATCCATCGGTCACGTGTCAGGGATAAGGGGGCCTTAGGGGAGTCAAGTAAAATATTTTTCTCTGACTATATCTTCTGTTAATACACCCCATGATTAATGCATTGGGTATTTAATATATATTGGTTTTAGGTCTTATTCTTCTGAATTGTTTTGTGAAGAATATTTAATGATAGAAGTTACACGTGAAGCTCAATGGAGGGAGACTGAAAGAATTTTTACTTTAAGCAAATATTTATTAAATTTATATAATTGATTTAAATATATTCGTCCTCCAAGATGGAAGATAAATGTGTTTATTGTTTATAATATATTCATTGATATGGTTGTTCATAATGAAAGTTTTAGTTTAAATGCTTAATGAGTAAGGGTTTGAATGTTGGTAAGCTTTCTGCAGCACCATTTAAAATGTGTATACTTGGCGTTATACCTCAAAAATATAAATATTTATCAGTTTATATAAGTTCGAAATTTGTTCTTTGAATCTGATATATTTATGAAGATTGTAATGTGTTTGATTTGAGCAGCCGACATCGTAGCTATTATGATAATACTCTTAGTTGTATGACGTCACCTATGTTCGAAGAGTTGTTTACAACCTTTTCTTTGAAGTGGTCAGGCATATGACGATTTATAACTTCAGATTGGTAAGGGAAATATGATCTCCCGACTTCCAGGGAGAAGAGATGGGATGGGGGAGTCAAACTTTGTAAGGGTATTGAGATGGAGACGTGTATGGGGGGTGGAATGGAGGGGGTAGAGGGAACTCACAGTTCTGGGATTGGTTGTGGTGTTGCCCTAGAGCTGTATGTTAAGGTGTATTAGGTTATTGGAGTGTACCAGCACTTTCCTGGAATGCGAATGGAAAAATCTTAATATCTTGGACGATGAGTAATGGGGTGGAAGGGAGTGGTGAGTAAGGAATGATTAATTTTTCGTTCTGGGTGTTTTGTTGAGGTGAAAAGTTGACTTGGAAGTGAAAAGAACGATAATTGCATAACATTTGTAGTGCTATTAGCGTTATGGATTCTGGTGTTGAGCTAGTTAGCATAGGTGGTAGATTCTCAATTTTTTAGTAATGGACTGTACTGAGTTTCAATAAATGTTTTGAAATTGTTGATGGATGCTATTACCAACCATCGTGTGGAAATTTCCTTTTGGGTTTGAAATAACTTAGGCTTAATACCAACATGAGAGATGGGGGATATTGAAATTATTGAATTAAAACTAATTAAGGATTACCAACTGTTGTCTATCGATTTTACCTTTTGTTTTAAGTAAATTCAAGTTTTCTTCGAAATGCCTCAGGTCTAAAAGCGTTTGATAATTCAGTCTAATATTTTCTGAGAATTCTCAGAAGTTATAAAGATATAAGGTGTGAGTCACTAATGATGCCGAATCTTGAAATGTCAAGTCACGAAGGTTAATAGATCAAGGGAGTTGGATTCCCAACTGGGGGTAGTCTGGTTGAAGGGAGTTGGATTCCCAACTGGGGGTAGTCTGGTTGAAGTGAGTTGGATGATAACAGTTGGAGGGGGGGGAGAAGATTAAAACTAAGAGATTGTTATGAGTTTATGGGGGAGGGGGTTGAAGAGGTGAACATGATGATGAAGGGTGACAACTGGGGGGGAGGGAATTGTCGGATATCACTAGGTAGAAGGGGAAAGAAGCAACCCACCATGCATGCCATATCAGTTCTTCTATGTGTAATGATATCACCATGTCACTTAGTCAGAGAGTTTCTTTTAACATTGATTATTATGGGCAAATGCATGTGCACTTAAGGTTTTATTTGTGTTATGTTATTTATAAATTATAAATTCTTGTAGATAAGTCTTAAACCTTGTTACATATATTAAGTGTTTTTTTTCCTAAATGGCTTTCCACTCTCCCTCTAGGCAAATGTAAGTAAATTTCCTCTAAATTGTAGCTCACAGCTGTTTCTTAGTAATTTTAAATGTGTAGATATTCTTATAAAGTAGTACGAAGCTGTGCATTAAATTAAAATAAAGTGAAGAAAATATGTTGTTTAAAATATCAATAGTTTTAGGTGAAATAATCTTTAACTTTATTGTGACATTATATATAAAAATATGATTTTAATATAAATGAAAGGTAATGTTGATTTTATTAAAATTTGGTCTATATCATAAAAAGTGTTTTATAAATTTGTTAGTTTTAGTTTATTTTATATAGGCAAGAAGTTTGGTTGGTAAGTTTTTACTTCGGGAATGTTATAAACTAATATTAGTACATGCCAGCTTTAATTAATAGTCTTACATTAATGCTGTCAAGTAATCTATTTCCAAGAAGTATACTAAGGCCACATTGAATGGGAAAAGGTTGAGGTTAATGTTTAATATCTCCAAACATCATTTAGATTAATAATATCTAGTTGCTTTTAAATTATTAGGATTTTTTAACTAATGTGACAAATGTGCGTTCATTTTAGTCAAATTACCGATATATATGTGTAATTTGTAAAATTACTATTTATAACTAGATCTCACATGTTCCTGTATTGTTTCAAATTAAAATACATTGTTTAAAATATGATATATCTGTACATACAACTACATAATCAGAAACATATATTCAAATTTGTGTTATTGGTAAACTAAAATGTATATGATTGAGTATTAACTTTATTTATGATTTTATTTATTTCTGCTTAGGAAAATATATATTTAGAGGAATGCAATTCTTTTATTTTCTGAAAATGTCTTCAAATGCTAACTTTTCCTTATGCTAAAAGTGTTTCAGATCCATACGTCATACTTTCTAACAATTTATATAAACTAATTATGTAGTATTAGGTAAAAATCTTACATTTGGGTGCAAACATGAAACAAACTATAACATTAATGTTTTGATGGATTCCCTTTAATCTTAGGCCTACTATACATTTTTGTCATTTTCTATCTCTTCTGAACCAGTTCCCAATTTTATTTTGTTTAAATCTTAAGAATTGTTAAAATTTGAATTTGTGGCTTATTTACATTTAAGTTAGAAACTCACAAAAGTAAATGTTTATATGAGTCCTACTACTAAAGCTTGTTTAAAATGTCACGTATTCTATCAGAAAATATTTTTAAAATAATTCTGAGTACAATAATATTAATCTATTACAATACCAAGGTCAGAAAATAAAATAACTCAACACTGGTGGAACACACACTGGAATGCGTTATCTTCACTTTAAATAGTATTTGTATTGTAATATTTACTGTACTAAAACTCCTGTTCAGTTCTTGAAATAAAAGTTTATTTTATTTTATAATTATTGTAATGGAACCTCTCATCTCCGCTTGTATGGAATATTTGCAATGTGTTATTACTTATCGTAGCAGTAAATTACTTAAATGTCTTAGGTAGTGATTATATTAAGGGTGTTTTCCTCTTTAGTTTTTCAATCTATGAAATGTTGTGATTTTCTGTTGAGTAGGATTGAAGTGTTCTTGATTTTCCTTGTCGGGCATCATTGCTTTTTCCTTTTACTATTAGTGTTGACTCAACGACAATCTCATCAAAAGCTGTTCCTAAGGAGGCTGAAAATTAAAATCACAATTTATTAATTGAATTACAATTACTTACTAATATGGTCATTTTATATACACTTTAGGTGAGATTATTACAATGCTGCAGTTTTAAAACTATATTAGATGGTTAGATATATTATTAAACTGGATAGTATTTGAGGATTACTAATGAGGTATCAAATAAAGGAACTTCTATTGACATTGTGAGTAGTAGGTCTCGTTGAATAGATTAATATTCTGATTAAAAGTATGTAATGTATTATATTTAGAATTTAAAACAAAACTAAAAACTATTGATGTTCTCAATATCGTGCAATAATTCCAATAGTTTATCGCTGGGATGTTTTTGGCGGTTGATGTTCATTTTAATATTTTATTTTCATATCCACCCCTTAGATTAGATTGTGATATATAACCAAGTACTATTTAAACACAGCCCTACTGATTTTAGAATACGTAAATACACCCCGATATAGGGATAGCTCCATCAATGAACCACAAATAACATATCATAAGTGCGTCGTTAAATTAGTTACAGAAACTTTTATATTCTACTTTTTAAATCAGCCGATTGTTCTTTCCTCGGACGTATATTTCGATAGCTAATACATTTGTTGGACCAATGCACATTCAAATTTGTTATTAACAGCCATAAAATAAATATATCTGTGATTGACGGTCATATACATTATTCTATAATAGTGTTTATTTTTACATTTATCAACGTAAGAGGCAGTATTGGATGAGGCAAAAAATTATTTGCACAGACATAAACATGTTTGATTTATTAATTGCTGTCTGCTCAATTAATCCCTTTAGTTTTAAAGAAAAACATTCAATGTCTTTCCTTAAGAAGTTGCTGTGATAAGATAAATTTATAAAATGACATTTTAATTAATTTGGAAGCATTACTCTCAGCTGCCAACACTTCGAGCCAAGCAACACGTCGAGGATGTTCTCGTATGTAAATATATTACAAGCTACTTCCTTTGCTTTACGCTCTCTCTTCTTCTTTCTTTTAGTTATTAATATTAAGAAATTTGTTCATCAACAACTTTAAGTACCAAATCTATTTTAACATTAACGCAGAAATTAACAAAACTCATTTAAACAAATTAAAAAGATGAAACATGGTCGATACAAGGGATAACTTCAGAATAAATCAACTAGAATAAACATATGTACACAGTTGCGCGGGTTTACCCTGCCATCTGGTAAGAATAAGCAAAAATTAACTAAGCAGTACCAATAAAATTCCTTAAGATAACTTAAGAATTATAAATTAACAATAAAAGATTTAAATTTAAATTTTCTTTTCAATTAAGTTGTCTAGTTGATTCCACACTTACCCTAGGAGTCATGACAGATTACCCTAGGAGTCATGACAGATTACCCTAAACAATGTGTTTGAAGGGAACATCTGTTAGCTTAGCTAGAGAGGGGTTAGGAACTATGGAGGTTCATCTAACATGTTAGTTATAATACAATGTGATTTGTATCATTTTGATTTTGGTGTTTGTACTTTTACAAAAACACTCCTCTTTAATATTTTGTGTTCACGATGTTCTACGGTACCCCTTAGACCTCCATAATAATTGCCTTAGGGGACGGCCAGACTGGGCGCGCGAGTGACTAAAATATAAAATAGAACACATTGGTTGTAGGGATGTTCGATTCATGGGCTTTGAATCGATTCTACGGATCGATCTAGATCAAGAGACGTAGTATCGATTCGGGCAAAAGATTGATTTAACGATTCATATGAATAAAGTTTGCTTTTTCTGACTATACTAACTAAAAGTGACGCACCTAGAAATTTACACCAAGGGGAGGGGTAGGGGTGAGACGTCCAAATGTATCGTTGNATCGAGGGGAGGGGGGAAGTGTCAAAATGTATCGAGGGGAGGGAGAAGTGTCAAAATGTACCGAGGGTGGGGGTGGCGTCAAAATGTATTGAGTGGAGGAGCGGGGAAGTGTAAAAATGTACTGAGGGTGGGAGGTGGCGTCAAAATGTATTAGGGGGAGGGGGCAGCAAAAATGTATGACTTATTAAATGCCTCTGGAAGATATTTAAATTATTTTTGTGGTAACCACAAAGGGCAGTGATTTAAATAATGTGTGTGGCCTTACATACAATGTACACTTTGTTCCTGTTCTGTTTTCCAATTTTTAAATTTAGATGCACTTGTGTGTGGTGGTAGGCCTACTATAATATTTGTATTCACAATGAGGAGCACTTTAAATGTTTTACTCGAAGAGAAGAATCATTGGTGGTGGAAAACCATATTTATGTAAAATGGTGTATTTTTTAAAAAGGGTTTTTCCCTCCAACTAAAAAGGGAAATTGGGGATCCAGAAGCTTCCAGAAGATTCTTAATAAAGTCAAGATATAAATTGGAGACAAACCAGAACTTTAACCACTAGATCCCAGAAAAGAACACACTTATTTTCTTTCCTCGGTAGCAGCGAATTAATCTTTCAGGAACTGTGAAATCAGTACACCTTATTTGTTTGAATTAATTGTTCAAGATCCAATTATTGTATTAACACCAAACACACTTGTTGGCATCTGTCTTGAGGAAACCTCACACCTTTTGTGGGAGGGTGTGTCTCAAAACTTGGGAATCACTAGCTTGGTGGAAGTGTAGATTGTAGATGTAAGCATTCTATAGCTACTAAAACTCCATGGGGCAAGTAAGGTTTTTATGAAATGCTTTCAAACAATTGACTTGTTAGCCTACACGCCATCATAAATATTTTACAGAATAAAAACGTGATGTGATCATTTACAGATCCTAGACGTAAATGGAGCAGATGAGTGAATTATTTTCTTCGCTTTACTAACTGAAGACAAATAATAACTAATTAGTAGCCCAAGATTCCAAGACATGGGTCCGAAATTTTCCTAGTACTAATAATAAACAAAAACATTTCCTAAGGCCAACAAAATTAAATTTCCCTGAATCGATTCGAAGTTTCGATTTCTTTCAATCTTTCGATTCGATCATTTGAAATCGCTAGGAAAAGAATCGATACGTGAATCAAATCGAGGCATTTGAATCGATACAAACATTCGATTAATCAAGGGCAAATGATCGATTTTCGAAAAGATCGATCCAAGATCGAACATCCCTAATGGGCTGTAATGAGAGATGGCCAGAATGGAGCGTACGAGTGAGCGACTCAGCGCGCGCGCTTGAAAGATAGAACTGGTTCTATTTTTCAAGCGCGTGTGCTCGACCCCGTACAGTCTAGTTTACAGGCGCTAGGCAATATTATTGTTGATTCATATTATTAAAGTGTCTACCAAAGAAGAAAGGATTTTTTGTTTTAAAACTTAGTACAAAAGTGATTTTAATTTAATAATTGAATAGTGGAATAATTATTTCATAACTGTTCCACCAATACTGAAGGTGAAAAACAATTTACGCAAAAGTTTTTATTAAAGTAGGTCTGTAACGGACTGCCACTGGTCAGATAGGCCATCATTAAGTGAGGAAACAAAGCTTAATGTTTTACAAGCGATTATTCAGAGTCTTAAAAAGTTTATCTCAGGTTTGCTCTTGAACAGATTAATTCAAGAATTTCTGTTCGCAGAATTTTACATAAGGCTAGATTCAAGCATTGTCTCATACATGGCCTGTTAGAAGACGATGCTGATGGTAGGCTGCAATTTTGGGAGACCATGTTAAATGAGATACAAGAAGGTGATATTGAGATGTTTACTAAAATAACTTGGAATGTTGAAGCAACTTTAAATGATATAGTCACGTCAACAGACACAACTGTACCTACTGGTACACAGAGAATCATATAATTGATCAACCTGATATTACTGTTTGGGATGATATCTTATGCCATGGAGTCCTGAGGCGTTGGTTTCTCTATAGCACAGTCACAGCAGAAATATACTTGGAAATATTGACTACATATGTTGTTCCAGGGCAAAAGACTAACTAAAGCAATTTCAACTTGCTTTTCTTTCAACTTTTGGTACCTCGGCACATTACGAAATAGTTGTGCGAACCTACATTGGAGGTGTTAGATGGAAAGTTTTTGGAAGGCGAGGAACAATAAAAGTGCCAACTAGATTTACAGACCTCACACCAATGGGTTTTTCTTTTGGGGCTTAGTTAAAGATAAGGTATATTGTACAAAACAAAACAAAAATTGAGGACTTGAAAGTTACTAATTAAAATGTTTTTGAAGATATTGATTTAAAACAAAAACTATGCGAAAAAGAATACTCAAGGGTTCCAGATCGTCTTCAGCAATGTTTACACTCAGAAGTAAATCATGGGATAAATAATCCTTTAGATTCAATAAAGTTTAAGTATGTAATAATTTTACTGTGTACTGTTTGTGTACAATTTGAGAAACAACTTTATAAATAGTCGTATATCTTCAAGAAAGCATTAGTTTCTTGTACTGTTTTTTAAAGGTTTTCCCAATAATATGTAAAATGTAGTGTTCTTACGATTTGGGAAAGATATATAGAAATATGTATGACAGGCAAAATTTCCAGGTAACCTAGAGATTGAGGAAAAAGAAGAGATAAAGGATGACGAAAAAGGACCAAGCATTTTAAAGAGAGAGCCATAAAGTAAAAGCGAAGAAGGAAAGCTGCTGGAGATCACGACTTACTATATGACCTTTTGAAGGAACTGGGAAACAATGGATTGATTAAACTGAAAAAGGCTTATTAATTGGATTTACTAAAAATGAGATTTGCCCAAAAACTTTCTAGACATGACAATAGTGGCTCTAAAGAAGAGTAAGCAAGCGAATAAATGCAGCGACCCCAGGGCAATCAGATTCATCTCTCATGTGGATAAGATCGTGGCAAGAACACTCAACATGCGTCTGAAACAGAAAATGGAAAGTGTAATGGAAGAAGACTAATTTGGATTCAGAAAATAAAAGGAACTAGGGATGCCATCGGGATCCTGAGAATAATTTCTGAGAGACTGTTGGAAATCACACTAGAAGTCAACATTAGGTTCATCGACTTGCAAAAGGCGTTCAATAGAGTGAAGTGGAAGAAACTGTTGTAAATAATCAAGAAGATTGGAAACAACTGGAGGGACAGAAGACTGATTGCAAACCTGTATCTGGGATGGCGTGTGAAGGATAGGTTGAATGATATATAGAGCAACCGTGTAGAAATAGGAAGAGGAGTGAAACAAGGATGCTGTTTGTCACCCAGTTTGTTCAACTTGTATGGAGAGTGGCTGGTCAAGGAAGCTCTAGAGGGATGTGGTAATTTCAGGATAAGAGGACGTGTCATCAACATAATAAAAGACGCAAATGATCTAGCATCACTGGCTAAAAATAAAAAGAGTTGCAGGAAATGATGGACTGCCTGGTGGAAATTGGTAGAAGATATGACATAGAAATAAACATTGGGAAGTCAAAAAGGATGGGTATTTCGAAAAATTAAAAGCCCCTGAAAATCCAAATAGGAAAACAGGAGTTGAAAAACATAGATCAGTTCAAGAATCTGGGAAGTCTGCTGACACGTCAAGGAAATTAGGTCAATAATTGCCACGGCCAGGGAAGCTTTCAACCAGGAAAAGTTACTGATGACCAGGAATTTTATTTTGGAACTGAAGAAGAAACTGGTGAAATGCTATATTTGGAACATCGCGCTTTATGGAGCAGAAACTTAGGCTCTTAGGAAGATAAAAGAGAAATACTTGGAGGGGTTTGAAATGTGGTAATGGAAAAAACTTAAGAAGATCAGGTGGACAGATGAAGTTCTAAGAAGAATGTGTGAAAGAGAACCATTTTGGATGTAATTCTACGGTTCATAGCAAACTGTATTGGATACATCTTCTGCATGACGTCATAGAGGGCAAAGTTGAGGAAAAGAAGAGCTAATGAAGAAGAAGGATTCACATATTGGATGAATTGAAATAAAGAAGAAAGTCCCAGGTGCTGAAGGAGGAGATAGAGGACTGGGCGCATTGGCGCTTTAAGTTCACTTATAAAGGGATTCGACCTATCGTAAGACTGAATACGTGATAAAATTAATAATTAGTTATAAGGTAACCATACAAATTAAAGTTTCTTTTGAAATATAGTGTTAATGTGGTTTTAATTAAAACTCATTAAAATTTTAGAACAATTTACCATAATTTTTTAGTACGCCTTCTTACTACATATTCTGGCTATACGCATATGTACTATTTTCTTTAATGTGTTAAAGACGAGTAAGGTTGAATTTGGAGGAAATATATCCTCATTTATATTGAGAGAGAGTTGAAACTATTAAGAAATAGCACCATCGTGTATTAGCCGGGATTATAAACCTGTTATAAAAAAATCATTTAATATTAATTCTAATTAAAATTTCCCACTGTTAATATATTTCCAATTAATGACTAATTTAATAATATCAAACTAAATTTATCAACAGATGTTAGGAAATCTTCTTACACACCTGGGTAGTCAATTCTTTATTTTGTATGTATATACAACCAAGCTCTTTTGTTCACCGTCCCCCACCCCTATTGCAAATATTTGTGAAAAAAATAGATTCGAGAACATTTTCTCTTTTTTCCTCCCTTCTGGAAACAAATAGAACATGGTGCAACTTAAAGAAATATAAGGAAATAAAAGAAGCCACTATAATGATTATTTTAAAAAATATGCCCGAAAATAAGGCTCCTTTCTTCACTCGACTTATAACCCTACTGTGAAACGGTCTGAAAATATCAATCTATTTTCATTCGGTACGTAACCTTAATGTATGTTAATGTATGTTATGGACCGCCAAAAGCTATTATTAAATTTTCAAATTTTACCACCAACTCTACAACAAAACGGCCCGCAACCCACTAAGCTATGTAATTTAAGCTGCCATATTTATTATTCAAACATAATATTTCTAGGTCAATTGCTTTTATGTTTAAATAAAAATAAATTTCTTAATAAGAAACCACATTTATATAAAATAAATATTAAAACCTGACCTACAACATCATCACGCCGGATCCTAAAGTAACTCCACAACGAGAGTCTCAACAACAACACACAAACAACAAATCATCCCAAAAGAATATCTCTATAATTTGGCTTCTACAACGAAGGGCATCCAACAAAACACTCCCCAGTAGATCTCACTACACAACCTCGATCTCCCATCAACGGCAGGCCAGTTTCTTGTGAGGGTGACACTGTGTCCTCCTAAGCGGGTGTACAATACTTATTAAATTACTAACTAAATCGTAAAACACACTAAGCTAAATCAACTTTTCATAAATCTTTATTTAAAAAAAGTTTGGCTTTTCATTTGTTCTTTTAAATTTAATCATAAGATATTTCCTTTCCAATGTGTTAGTAATAATAAACATTCATATCAAAATCTCAATTACAAATGCCCCTATAATTATCACTAAAAATATGACGGGTGATGTTTAAAAATAAAGCACAAATTTTCATGATTGCTACTTGTATCGTCAATTGAAGTCATAAAAATTGGTCATTCACAAGACACTAACTTGTCAAATTACTCCAAACCAACTAAAGAAAATACACTTCAGTGACTTCATGGTCTAACGCGCTACTCTCGCAGTAGACTAGATTAGAATAACCTAGATATAATGAGTAGGCCCTACTCGCAGTATGCCTTTGTGGGGGTATGACGTCAGAGCTTACAAAGCTTTTCTTATGGAGAAATCTGAATCTACACGTTAATTTCGCATGTATTTAAAACTAAATAAATTATTTAATGAATTTTTATGTATCCATAAAAACTTAAAATGTACAAATATTAAAATGAAAGAATATAAAATTGCACAGCGTTAAGTAATTACCAGCTAGGAATGGCAAGTTTTGGCGGCAATCCAAAATCCAATCCAAAAAAATGGTATGGCCATATTAGTTGTCATTTTAAGCTAAACACTTCCGTAATTAAAACGAACTATTATATAAGAGTTGAATAATAATAAATAGTGGCACATTATTACATGTTCCATGTGTTAAATGTATTACTTAGCAGTTTTTGTTTTTGATAAATAAAATAAAGCAAGCAAATAAACTGTATGTAACTTGTGAAATATTATAAGCTGCGGCGGGGAACCTTATTTGTGTGTGGGATGTTTGGGAAGGGGAGCGTATAGAATTAACGACTATATTTTTTCAGGGAATACCCCTTCCCCTTTCTTCCCTGTAAGGTTGTTCTGACCGCACGGGAACTTTTGTCGGCTCGAGTGTCGTCAACTATAAGTTATTCACGAGCTAAGTTTACCTGGATGACAGCTCGAAATGTTACTAGAAGTAATCCCTAATATATCACTACGCCAACAGTTGACATCTATCACTTTGGATGACTGTAATGAAAACAGATGGTAATATATTAATGTGATAGTTAACCACGGTAATTTAGGACAATATTATTTATATATTTATTTGAGGTCGGACACAAGTTTATTTATAGTTTTATTCCCCTTAAAAAAATATTAACACCACTTTTAAAAAAAACCTCTAAGGAACATAGCCTCAAAATGGCGACTGACGAATTTAAACCATATGGTTGAACCTAACGGTAAACAAGTTTTTTACAATGATGCAAACACGCAGATGATGAAAATATTTTACTTGGTTAAATATTTCAAAATACGATAAAATAATCATAAAATCCTTTATTGTATGTAAAAAAAATGACCACAATTTTCTCTTTTCCAAGTAAACCCGATGCCTGTATTAAAAGGTGTTGTGTGCACTATATTAAATATAATCAATAACGTTCCAAAACTAAAAATAAGTAATTTTAATTATGTTTAAAATATTGTTTCGAGTTGGACAAAAAGAAATTATTTAAAAAATGAAATAGTATGAGAAAACTTAAGTTTAAGTTATTTTAAATGTAATATATAACAGGTAATTAAAGATCTTTACATTTATAACAAAACAGTGATCTTTTACAAGTGTTGGCAACCCAAAACCTAAACATATGATTTTCGAACTGTCATCCAGGTAAAAACCTATCCTGATCAGAATATATGTTTCACGACGTGTTCTATTGATTGAACGGTGTCAGCGCCGCCTTGCCTCGGCCAAACACGCCATTTTGCTAAATCCAGCAACGTCACTGAAGGTTGTATTTCAGCGAGGCTCACTTGACCGCTAGGTGGCCGACACACCTTGTCACGTGTCCGAGAAGAGAGCACCGAAAACAATTAGCATCGTCGGTGGACCAATACTGGCCATGGTACATTATCTATCGCCAGGTTGATATGTAAGGGAAGTGTTGGGATAATATAAACAATATGTCTAAACCAGTGGACATGAGACAACTGTGACAATCTATAGCTTGTTTTAATTTCCCTCGTCTGACTTGTATTCTTCCCGTATTTTGACAAGTTTGTTAATAACAGATCATTTGTAATATCTGGTGTAACATTGTAAAACACTACTTTAGTGGACGACATAGCAAATCTTTGGATTGGAATAACAATATTGTCTATGGACATTCCCCATTTTATTAACACTCTCTTCATTAGCCATAAACAAACACACTCGAGCACCAGCTAAGCTAGAACTATAACGAATGTTATGTGGTCCAACAATACTACCCACACCAACCAAATATTCATACAACACTTTACCGGGAACAATAGTGTCCAAAACAATATCCGGTCCTGCCTCTTTGACAACATTCCGTGTCGTCCAGGATACGAACCCGGCACAAATACAGATGACATCGCGAAAACCACTTTTTCAGTTTCGAGACATCAAAATCACGATCTCGATTTGTTGACGATTACAATAGTTCTTTTTTTCGATGGATCGAAAGAAAGTAATTATAATAGTAGTCTAGTTTCTAAATGAATTGGAATGTACTATCTCATCTATAATAAAAGAATATATTAGAATTTTGGAAGGAAGAAGGGTTTATCAAATTTAAACCGTTTTTCGGTCAACATTAATAAAATATTAATATACTAATGATATTATTTTATCAGAAATTATATTTTCTATCAAAAGGAACAGCTGTGAATTAATTTATTGACGTATGGACATATGAAAAGTGTTGTGGTAAATTTTGTAAGTCAGATAGTGTTCTTTCTACTAGAAATCTACAATCAGTGTTTTTAATGTACTAATATTAGTAAAAAAAAGTAAAGTTTCACTGCACTGAATTAGAGTGTTTAGATATATTATTGACTAGCTGAATCACTGTTATCCGCACGGGATATTGCGTTATTATTTATTTTAGGATGAAAATGAGTTTTTGTTTGAAGCTTAATGGCATAGTTCTTAGCGCTACCCGAGAGACACCGCGAGAAGGTGACCATGTACCGTTTGATGGGGCGTTTTATTTTCGGCAGGCCCCCTTGCCTACTGGCTGGGGCGTTATCAGCCGAGTGCGGCTGGACAGGTCCCCTCCTCAACACCACACACCACCCCGGGCCGGGCCCTCTCACTCACACCACACATACACTACAAACACCACAAAGTTCAGCAAAATATAAACTAAAGATTCCTACCGTCTCTTGGAGTTATATATTAAAACGTAATTACATATTTTAATTAATTGTCTGTACCAATTTTTCTACCCCTTAGAATCATACACGGAGTTAAAAATAATAGCTATTTTTTTTCGAAGGTATTATTAGAACAAAATTAATGGATTATTACCTTCTAAACGCTTAAAAAGAGTTTATAAAGCAAACTTTTTGATTAGGGTAGCTATCCCTATTTCAGCCCCTTAATCAAAAAACATCTGAATGAAACATCTTTAATTTCCTAAATAGCTTATAAGGAACACCTGTTCCCAATGTCAGGCCTCTAGCTTCGTAAGAAGTGTGAGAATTGGTGGTGAGTCAGTCAGTGAGGGCTTTCGCTTTCATATTCAGAGATAACAAACCAATAGTTTCTCGTTAAATATACCAATAATATTTTTATGTCTTGCATTTTGGTGAATATGCCTTGATAATTATCATCATAAAATTTATATTAAATCTCTAGGTCGATAATGTTAATAATTTTGCTTACGTTTTGAATCTTGGGCACTTGCGGATGGCATCAGTAAATGTGTACAACACACAAAGGTCAATGCAAAAACCAATATTTTATTTCCCTTCATTACGTCAACTGGCGTGTTCTTTCTGAAAAAGATAAATAAGTACATAAGCAGGTATGAGGTAATTATGTAGGTTTATTTATTTAATATAAAGAGAACGAAATAATCACACAGGAAATAACAATAACATGTATGCAGCTATTTTGAGTACATATTTCATTTAGACAAAATTAAAACGACATTAGAATAAGAACCTTTGCAATTATATAAAATTAATAGTTACTCAGAGAACTAGTATAGAATTTTACAGACTAATTAGCTATTATATTGAAATTTGTGTAATAATAATGTCAAAAAGTTATGATGTAGTAAGATTTAAAAATGATCTAAATGATTGAAGAATTATTCTAATTTTATTCTCAAATATCATACATAATGTTATGAATATGGATCAACTTACACTAAGAAATGAATACTTCCAAACGAAGTGCTTACCGCAAGACAGAGTATCTCAAAGTGAATATGAAAACACCAAACAGTATATAAGCACTATTTCCTGGTTTATTTTAAAATACTAAATGAATGTTATTTTCTTGCTTGACTAGCTGGAAGGGGAAAGGGAAAGCAAACAAATAGAACCAGTTTCGTGTGATCGTATTAAATCTACGTACAGTAAGAACACTGTAGGAATACCATTACAAACAATGCAAACATTATTTATTTGTGGTCAATATTAACATATTCTTTACTATAATATTGGTATTATTTTATGGGATTGATATAATATATCAAAAGTAAAAGCTATTTATCGCATGACTTGACGTATGAATACAAATGATCAACTTTGTAATTGTTATATACCGTGTTCCTACTATAGTTACGATAACTATAAAAACAACGACTTATCCAATGACTGTCAACAAGTTTTCTTGCAAGAATAGGTGTGGACCTTCTGATATTGATTTAAAACAAAAAGCACTTAAGTGCCAGTTATGAAACTTGTAGGGCACTATGAGCAACTCCAAGAGCTGACATTATCATTAGTCAATTAGATTAATTGCAAGTCCAAAGAGGAAAGGTAGTTTTGAGATGGTGTTAGGAATATGTTATAGTTACTGCCCTAGATGCTTGATTTGTTAGAGTTTTTGAGGGGGTAGGGGGGATGAATGGGGGGGAAGAGGGAGGATGGGAAGCCTCTAGGGGAGTTTCTTTTTGAAACCCACTATACAAAGTCTTAAATTATGTTATTTATGTCATATAAAGTTATTCGTACATTATTTTTAACCTATGTTAGAGAATATTGTTAATTTAGAAGCCTACGTAAGAGCAATTATATAACAAAGGCAGAATGTTTGAATGTTATTCTAAAAAGAATTAAATATAGAAGTTAAGCAAGACTTTCCAAAATCAAATCTTGAAATTAATATTGATTTTAAAACTCTCCGGCATTAGGAACTCTAAAGTTCATTGCCGCACTTACAAAAGTACGCAACCTATCCCTATCTTGAGCCAGCTCTATCCAGTCCACCTCATTACACTCTATCCCTATCTTGAGCCAGCTCTACCCAGTCCACCTCATTACACCCTATCCCTATCTTAAGCTAGTTATATCCAGTACACTTCATTACACTCTATCCCTATCTTGATCTAGTTCTATCCAGTACACCTTATTACACCCTATCCCTATCTTGAGATAGTTCTACCCAGTCCACCTCATTACACCCTATCCCTATCTTGAGCTAGTTCTATCC
>CABFOV010004674.1:37043-50052 GCA_902141375.1 Timema poppense | reverse complement strand
ATCATTGCGGAAATTTGGATATATCCGTTCACAGTGATGAATTAACGACCGGGGACTGGATGTTGTGTCAGTCCTCGTATTAAGTTAGATTAGGAGGCATATGAAGCTATGACAGGCCTATCCAGCCAGTAGTGGAAAATACAATATGGCTTTCAGCGATGTTGAATTATAGACACATGCACACAAGGGGTACTAGTAGCCTTAAATTAGAAATTTGAACAGTCAAGTAACTGTATTTAAAACAAAAGTAAAACTAAATATCTTTGTTTTGAAAAAATGTCTGATTAAATATATTTTATGGATACATTTAGAACATTAGAAAATGACCCATTGTTTCAAAATATACATTTCAAGTTGTAATTGTATACGTATATCTGCCCTGGTGTGTCGGTGCACCATCTTAACACCTGTTGGTAGTGACACGAGGAACGGTATACTGGTTGGCAAGGCAGTCTCTATAATAGGCATACTGGTTTGCAGGAACAGTGCAAGCGTGCTCAGGGTAAGAATGATCAATGGATGTACTTGATAAAATGTACCAACTCCAATAGGTACATCTTTACCGTAAACAGCGAATGCTGTCATAGGTGCGGTTAAGATAGTTACTAAAATATACTGTGGGGTATTAGCCTTGGATGACTGAAGCTATGATGGGCAGCTGAGGTTAAAACTTAAGGGCCCGTCTGTTGACAAGCTGGCTATAACATGGACAATTGGAGCGGGGAATGTGAGAGGAATGTGTGGTAAATAGAATAAGCTGATATAGGAAGTAATTGGTAAAAGAATCTATATTTGGTGTGTATTTGACCAAGTGAAATGGGAAAGATGTTTTGATGACGAATTATGGTAGCCTGACACTGTGGTCCGGTGTGAATGAATGGGTAAAGGGGAAGTGAGGCGGTAGGCCTTATCCTAAGCTCAACAGCTATACTCTTTGTGCGAAGGTATGAGTTGGTGTCATATAAACTTCTATGGGTACGTATGAAAATAGGAATTCGTAGGATTATGTTTTAGTTGCTGGTTATGCTCCGGTAGAGAGGAAAGATGAGAATTTGAGAGAGGAGTTTTTGGATTAATTCAATGAAGTCTTGAATGTATGTGAACTGGGTGAAAGAATGATCTTGTTAGAAGATATGGATGGATGAGTAGGTACAAAAAAAAGTCAGAGTGTTGGGAAGGTATGGTGATGACAGAGCAAACGAGAATGGTAATGAGGTAGTGAATCTGTGTTTAGAAAAATAGTTTATCTGTGCCGAACACATAGTTTAAGCACAAATCTAATCAATTTTATTCATAACCAAGTGGCGATTTGAGAACTATGATAGATTTTGTGGTTTATGATGAGCGTCCTAGAAGTTTATTACAGAAAACTGGGACTGTGCCTAGAGTTGAATGCTAAACGGATCACTTCTTAGTGATATCAGTAGTTTATTAAGCGAGTAAGAGGAAAAGAGGAAAAATTCCAGGATAAAAGGTTGAGAGTGCAATATGAAGGATTGTTGGATAAAAACTATCTTTAAAAAAACATGAAGGGAATGTTGAAATAAATGCTAATGATATAGAAAATGCTTAGAACAGAATAAAAGAAGCCGAAGCTGAGTGCGCGAAAGATATGTGTGGAGTTGTGGTGGTGGGGAACTTAAAAAGATTTGCATGGTGAAATGAACAGGGGAAAGAAGCTTTGAGAGAAAAGAAAGAAGTGTACAGAAGAATGATTATTGTGAAGAGTTTTTTTTATCACCGCGTCTAACTACCCGTTCGTATTATACGCCTATGTAGTAGTCACACTAATATGTTAGGAATTATGAAGGTTGAATTTAGAGGAAGTGTAACCTATTTGTGTGGAGCAAGAGTGGAAAACCATTTAGTAAAAAACGCCGTGTGTACACCCAACTTGAATCGAACCCCGAGTGCCCCAACTTCGGAAGTCTAGTCTATTGCGAGAGTAGCGCCTTATACTATGCAGCCATTTAAGCGGGTCTGTGAAGAACTTAACATAACGTAAGAAGGTCTGGGAGATATATAAAGCGAAACATATCCATGCAAATAAAGTAGCAAAGAAGAATCAGGTGAAAATGAGATTAAAAGAAGCAGAAAGAATGCAGAATGGTTTTGAAGGAAATAAGAAGATATTCCCAAGTGGGTAAAGAGAATGAAATAAGGAGTACAAGAAAAAACCTATGACATTCAGAATGAACGTGGTAAGATTTTGATGAAAACAGTAGAGAGCGTTGGAGGGAGCCACTCTTGAACATGCATTTTTATCTTCAGCTTTTATCGTGACTACTTTGACTGTCTTTGCCATCAGTTCCTTTCCGCCCTTAGAGAAAATACTCCTCCTTGATGATTCTGAGCTAACCTGAACAGATCTTATATAAATATATCTGAACCGAGAGGATACAGTGGTTGATACCCCAAGAAATTCCTGCCAGGTCTGAATGAATCTGTGATGTGCAGGCTTAATCTTAGCCGATCCAGTCCACAACAACTTTAGGCTGCTCTTTTACCTCTGTGGGCATTTTTTACTTATCATTTACTGGTCATTTTACTAACATTATAAAAAAACTTTTTTTTAGAGTAGTATAGTCTTCCAAACGTATTGATTCATAAAATTATATTTTACCATGCTTACTAACTGTATTTAGTTTGTCACCACGTCTTGCTGTCCTGCCGATTGTAATCTACGTGACTTCAATATGCAACCAATTTATTGTGATGAGTGCATAATTATAAAACATTCTCCACTCCACAGTAGTCTCATTCCTTTTTGGACCAAATATCTTCTTAGGCACCCTGTTTGCGAACACCCTAATTTTTTTTTTCTTCATATAAGGTAAGATGCCATGTTTTACAACCACAGAGAAAACTCGTAAAATAATTGTTTTGTATATTCCGAGTTTTACATTCCTTGTCAGCAGGCGAGATGTCAACAACTTACTGACCAAGCTATATTATCCATTTTCTGAATATATTATTTTGCTAATTTCCCATCTAATGGCTTTATTACTAGTTAAAATTGTCCCTAAATATTTAAACTGATTAATCCTGGCAAATTAAATTTTGCTCGCAGTAATCTATAAATTATCGACCCCAATTTGTGTGTTCTGTGCGAACAAATACTTAGTCTTTTCGGCGTTTAATTCTAAACCTATTTCCTTACTAACCTCTAATAAAATGTATGCATTTCTTGCAAAACCTTTTCTTATTATTCCCAACTTAGCTAAATTCTATGTGTATGCTAATATCTGCATTATAATCTTTAATGTCAACCCTTCTATACTCTCTTGCATTACCTTAATAGTATACGAAGGCTATGTTAACAGGTAATGGAAAAAGAGCATCTCCTTGTTTCAACCCATTATATATTTCCAAAGTATTTGATAAGTGACGGCTCGAACCATGCCACACAAATCTGTCAAAAATACCTCAATTAGCTCGAAAAGTTTTTTTTTGGGGGGTATCCCAAACTTAGATAAAACTTCATATTATTTGTTTCTTTTAATTGAATCAAAGGGATTTTTAAAATCTTTACATGATTGATGATCTTTCATGTTGTATTTCCGATCTATAATAATAAAATTAAGTGTTTGTATGTGTGTTTTTGTGCGTGCAATGCTCAGCCAAATCTATGGGACGGAGAAATCTGAAATTTTTAACAAAGGTGGACGGAAGGGGGTCCTAATGCACCCCGAATCCGGATTTTAAAATCTCTAACTATCTTTTTAATTAGGCTAATTTTAACAATTTTTTTAATGAAATATGTTTAATCTGGTTTAGAATCGTGGAGGGGAGTGGGGGTGGTCCTTATATAATTCTTACACCGAAGTGGATAACGGGAAACGTCGTGTAGGATTGCTGTTTTATAATATCTCTACGAAGTTTAAAACTTTTGTCGTTTTATCAGATAATGTCAATAACCTGTTGAAAAATAATTTCAATCAATAAATCAAAATATATTTAATTGCAAGTATATTTTATGGTTAACGTTTAGACATATATGACCCGAAAGTATGTAAGTTAATTTTATACTTTGTTAGCACTGCAGTACTTTGTTCCATAAATACGTAATCATAGTGTTTTTGTTTAAGTGCACGTGAACGTCATTTAAAAAATAGTAAATTAACTACATGAAACTCTTTGTGAGCAGCCGCATATGTACAAAATAAATAGGAATTTTCAATTGAAAAGTTCACTGCGGGACGTTTAGTTAATCTGAGTGAACCATGTAAGACACTACACGTCTATCATATTTTAACGAGCGAGTCTTAGGATTTATTTCATGTCGGACAAGGCATGGGGAAGTGGAGAGCAAGAGTGTAATTAATTAGTTAGAGAACGTTGAGGATAGTTCAGAGGGGAACTAATGAGATGGAAAGTTTTGAGAATATTTAAGACTGTAAGTAATTAGTTAGAGAACGTTGAGGATAGCTCAGAGTGGAAGTAATGAGATGGAGAATATATAGGATTGTTCAGAGTGGAAGTAATGAAGTGGAGAATGTCGAGGATTGTTCAAAGTGGAAGTAATGAGGTTGAGAATACTAAGAATTGTTCAGAGTGGAAGTAATTAGATGTAAAATATCGAGGACTGTTTAGAGTGGAAGTAATGAGATTGAGAACATTGAGGATTGTTCAGAGTGGAAGTAATGAGATGGAATACAATGAGGATAGTTCAAAGTGGAAGTAATGAGATGGATAGCATTGAGGATTGTTCAGACTGGAATTAATGAGATGGAAAACATTGAGGATTGTTCAGAGTGGAATTAATGAGATGGAGAACATTGAGGATTGGTCAGAGTGGAAGTAATAAGATGGAAAGTGTGGAAGATAATGAGGATAGTTCAGAGTGGAAGTAATGAGATGGATAGCATTGAGGATTGTTCAGAGTGGAATTAATGAGATGGAAAACATTGAGGATTGTTCAGAGTGGAATTAAAGAGATGGAGAACATTGAGGATTGGTCAGAGTGGAAGTAATAAGATGGAAAGTGTGGAAGATATCTAATAGTGTAACCGATGCTGAAGAAGAATCGTGTTATGATGTGCGCCAAGTTAATCAGATTGCCGTTATAAATTAACCTGTCTGAGCCTGCATGGTACGGCGCATAACTTTGCCTAGATAATGTAATGGACCTATACCAAGGTTGGCGTGAAATCTTCCTCTGGCACTGCTGGTTGTTCTTTAGTAGCTGGGGCGCTCAAAATGATTTGGAGAAACTTGTTCTGGCTAAGCTTTAATTTTTACTGCTATACTAAAATAAAATTCGATCACTTTTTTTGATTAAGGTTTATAGATTACTGTTTTTATCATTAAATATAAGTTGATTGAAAAGTGAACCAATAAAAAAATGTTTTTTTTCTAAGCCAGATTAAATAATCGCTTTTGTATCGTTTTTCACCGCGTCTTGGTACCCGTTCAGGTTATATTAATACAGTAATTACGCTTGTAAATTAGGAATGAGGGAGGTATAATTTTATAGGAACTGTACCCACACTTGTGTGAAGTGAGAGTGAGAAATAGATTTGGATAAAATTCCTCCATTAGGATTCGAACCTTCATCTCTCCGTCAGCGGTAATCCTGTCTAACATGAAAGTGATGCGTTAGACCATGCTACCACCGATGTGGATATTACCTTTATTATATTAAGGCGTAGTTTATATTCATGTTATGAACCCATTATCTCATAGCAGGATATTATACAAACCAAGGTCAATTCATCACTGGGAAGGAATATACCCCCATTTTCCATATTAATAAATAGTTTGACCTTGCTGGTAATCTAACAATTGATCCTAAACTTACTAGGCAGACGCGTTGCCGACTGGACTAAGACGTAAGGCCAAATACCTTTCTCACTTATGTGACACTTGTAGAGTCCCATTTAAAAGTATGGATTTATTTAGTGTGAAAACAAATAGTTTTATCTAATGGTCTTTGATTTACTGGCACTCATGCGAGAATAATAATTTTACAAACTAGTTTAAACTCTCATTTGCGATTTCTACAGAATACATTTACTATCGTATCATTAAATACATTATAACCTCATGAATTTGTATTTCAATTTTATCAACAATTTCTAAATAAGTCTTTGATGATTACAAACAATCCATACTCATCAAGTTAGTTATATAATCAATCAACTTGTCCGAAGGAGGTTCTATTACCATATCGTATTGATTACTTGAAATTAAAACAATTTTAAAAACTAACAATATTTATCAAAGAACTTCCTTTACTGACGTTTAATAACATATTTGTATATTATAAGATATGATGCCAGCCGTAACTTTCCGTTAAAGTTGAACTTATTGAAAGTTGTAGTGAGTCATTGTAAATATATATATATACACTTTTAATATTACATTAATTGTTATCTAGGTGTAAGCATGTTGCACGATACTTGATGGGCTTGAAAAAATTTTTAATTCTTTTTCAATATTCATTCTCTCAATGAGATAGTAAAACATTTTAAATTTAGGAAAGTTACTATGTTTGGACATACTTTCACATATTCACAAGTCAGGTCATGTTGTAGGCCTGTGCAGCTGTCAATTTAAAAAAGAAATATTTTCAAGTCCTATAAAATAGCACTAACAAAATAGTACAATGCTACCAACATTGGCCGTAAAAATATATGTTTGTATTTTATAAAATGTTTTCTTTTCAAAATTGAACTTTAGATGGGCTGCACTAAGCTATTTAAGGGTTTCAGTCACGTAACCTTGTATTTTAAATCACACGTTAAATACCACAATATTAATATCAGTTTATTATTCATTCGCAATCATAAAGTTTCTTCTAAAGTACATTTTTCATCTAATCCTAAAATAACTTTGTGCTTAGAATGATATCGTAAATATATTTTGAATTGAGATCGTAGTATATTGACTCTTATGGTAACTTTCATAACTAATAGATAAAATTCAATAAACGGTTTGCTCACTATCAAGATGAAATGTATTTTATTTTATATTACTCTGTATACTCTACTAAGTTTCTAATAACACCCCAGGTCTTGTTTGCCGCATTTTATATGGAGCTATCCAGAAGTAATTTGCACTATTTGCAGCATACAGCCCTCCCGAATAGAAAATGGCTGCGTTATCTGATAGATCGTGGTCTAAATTGATCAAATAAACATTTAGCTGACAATTTCCGCAAGTCCATCACAGACTCGGCCTATGAATGAAGAATTACCTTGGGAACCGGATGACTTCTGGATAGCTCAGTGGTCATAGCATTGGCAAACCAAGCCAAAAGTATCGGGCTCGATATCCGTGTCCATGTGTAATTTTTCAATTTAAATCACGTTGGTTTTGTTAAACACTTCAATTCTCTCTGTGGAGGGTGTTCTTGAATTTAACTGCCGAGGTCACCATGTGGAGGAAAGTACTACTACTGCTACTACTACTACTACTATAATAATAATAATAATTATTATTATTATTAGCACCGCGTCTTACTACCTGTTTGGATTATTAGTATTTACGCTAATGTATACTAGTAGGGTGATAGTGAGATGAAATGCAAGAATTACAGTTTAACGTGGGATTCAAACAACGGTTGAGGCCTGGCATTCCCCACATTCACAAGTTGGGATAAATACACGTCTTGTCAGAGGTGAAGGAAGGGTTTGGCAATTAGAGTTAAAAGAATTAATCCCTATGTTGGTGTAGTAGCAATATTTGATTTAGTTTGATAAAAAAAAAGTTTAGCTATAATTGCCACAAAAAAACACTGACGTTTTCTTGCGTTCCCTGCATCCCCACATTAAATTACTCTGGTTAACAGGTGAGTTTATTAAATATTTACAGAGCCCCTTCATTACTACACAAACAAAAGACCTGTCTTAGTTGTGGAATAATTGTATTGTGTGTACCCCAAGTCTGATAATGTTGACACTTTTAATTGGATCATATATTCCATAAGAACAATTAGCTCACTCCAAAGTGTGGGTGGAAGCCAACCCGATTTAAGGTAAGCACATTTTCAATTTTTGTAACAATAAAACCTTTTGGTCAAAGATAAATATTGCTTCAGTCTATGGTTAGTTTAATTTTCAACAACAGATAGTAATCTTAACAGTCTTCGAATATTTTCCATGAGAATATTGGTATTTGAGCAAACACTTTTTAGATTATGTGGAAAAGTTATGATCAAATTCCGCGATTCCCATGACAAATATTTAAGACCGGTTGATATTTTTATTTTTAGCAAATTAAACTAAATGTGTCTTTTTTCAAGTAATATTTTTATTTATTTGTTCATAAAGGTTTTTGCTATAAAAACTAAAAACAATGACCTTAACATGCATTAACTTTAACCTCAACTTAAACCCATAAAGTGGTTTTGATTCTTGCCTGATCTAACTTTAGATTGTGAAAGGTGTAAGAAAGAATTACTAAAACAAATACGTAGAACAAACACAATATTACTGGCACAATGAAATGTACAACACAGTTCACAATTTTCAATCCCGCCACTGGACAGAAAGAAAATACAATGATAAACAGAAACTGATCGTTAGTGCTCCATCCCTCTTTCTACCTTAGAGGTATGAATAGATCAGCGCTCTTCCAAAAGGAATATGAAGATTGTAACGCAACTTTCTAATAGAGGGGTGGAAAAACTCTAAAGAAGAAATGACTAGTGAAGAATGATAAGACACAGATGGAACCAAATAAAACCACAAAGGGTAACGTGAATGACCAAAATATAGGAGAGAATATATATATAAAAAAAATATATTTTGACATTTTAAAGAAAGCCTCTTCACATTAGAGGTGTAACCGTTCAAATGTAAAAAGGAACAGTAAAACGAACAAAAGGACAGTAATATTTGTTTGGATATAACATTATTATAGTAATAGATTGTTTAAAAACTATGAGCTACACCGGTAGGTACATGGACCAAACTTCAATCTTGCTTAGTTTAGTTTTCCTGTGACTGTGTTCGAGCTCACACTAGGTGTGGGCTGCTGAAGTTTTTTCCCTGTATTATCTCCCACTCCCCTACGAAAACACCGATACATTTCCTTTTCAATCTTCTTTTCTCATCCCTACCCCATTAGTGTATTTAAATTTGTATAGCCCGGATGGGTAGTAATATGTGGTTCAATAATCAACAACGGTTACGAATCTATAGGGGAAGATAGACTATATCATACTGTAATGGTGTGTACATTCCAATTTTCATATAAACGGGCCTTATCTGACATTTAAAAACGCTACTTTCTTATTCATATGTCAGATCATATGATCTGCAGATCTCAATTTTGATAGATATCATCAACACCTATAAAATAACACAGATAATACAGTAAAATGTTATCAATGCTAGACACAAAAAAGGTTTTTTATAAAGGTACCTTCTTGTGGAAATTGGACCATACTTCTCTAATCCATTAGATAATGAAAAAAGCTTCAGGTAATAATATCCTGTGTTTAACTTGTGTTTCTCTCACCGGACGCACTATAAATTGGCCACATTGAGTGTGTGTGTTGTTTGTTATTGGCTTGGAAACCTTCTTATGCAGGGCGGGGCCATCACGCCACCAGCTTCCATTATTATTAAAAACATGTATTAACATTCGTTTCTACATTAACCGTCGACCAATTAACATGCCAACATTAAATATGTATGAGGTGATTTATAATTAAATATCTTACCTGTTTAAATTTACTTTGAAAAAATAAAAAGGTTTATGAGCTGTGGCTATAAAAAAAAGTAGCTAACAATGTGGTCCTATAATGTAGTAGGTTTATGATTTATGAATCTCTGTCCCGATAAAATACGTGATCTGTTTGAACACATTATGGTGATTGAATTTTCAATTGGATATATTATATTTAATTGAGTTTAAAAGTATTGGTTAATATTGTAAACTAATATCGAATGTGAAACTAAATAAATAGATTGAAGTTTAAATATTATTAGGTCCTATTTATAAGTGTTAGCCAAAATTATTCCTAAAATATTATTGTGTGTACAAACAATCAATATAAACTCGAATTCCAATTCGACGAATTTCTTTGCTTGGTTGAAATTGATAAATTAATTTATTACTTTGATTTAACTAATTCAATTGCTTAGCCATTTAAATTAAGTTGCCTGATTATAAAAAATGTATACCTTTATTAAATATTAATCTTTAAATTAAAAATGAATTAATTTACTAAGCCAATTGAATATTACAGTTTATAGCTTTGTTAAATAATAATCTTTAAATTAAAAATAAATTAATTTACTGAGTCAATTGAATATTACAGTTTGGGTTGTAACTCTGTCACTGTTTTTGTTTGATACACTAAGTTATGTTTAGTAATTTAATTAAAATAATTGTAATTTATTTAGAAACTCCCACATTCGTGTTTTAGTTGTTGACAAGCGAGACTACATGGTTTAGTGATTCTGGTTCAATTTCAGGCGATGTATAGATTTAGTATATTTTCTGGAGAGTTGAAGGGAGAAAAAATCAGAATTTTCTTAAAAAAATAAAACAATGTAACATTGTTAATTGTAACTAGAATTTCTGCATTTTTGTTTTGGGAAGAACCTATTTATTTTACTTGCCGCATTTTGAATTTTAAGAATAAGCACATTTTGAGTAAAAAACCACAAAATTATTGATGATGACAAAAGCATAAATTTCTACAGGTGTAGCTCTTGAGCTGAGAAGAAAAAGGAAAATTAGAATAAAGAGGCGACCCAACGTTTGGTGAAAGGACAGTTTCATAAACTGTAAACAGATTTCCAAGATCATCCGGAGAATTTTTTAAAAGTTATTGTCGCATTAGTGTTGACAACGTTTATGAACTTATGGATCTAATACGGCCTCACATCACTTACCAAGATAATAAATGGAGGAAGGCCATCCTTCCAGCATAAATACTTTCATTTACTTTAAGATAAAAAAAATAATAATAATACTTCACTGATCCAACTGTTAGGCTGCAAGTGGACTTACATCTGTTTAAAAATGTACGACACAAATCGATGGCAGGGTTGTGCAATCGATTAGTTTGTGTCAAAACACAAACTGTTCGGTTGGTCAAATGTATAGTTTGATATCATTTTCATGTGTGCACGCTGACAGGTAAACCCTTCTAGTCACCACGCAACCAAACTATTGTTCATCTGTTGCATAACTGCTAATTGCATGTGTGCCCCTGTTCTTTTACTAAATAGTTTTACAATCTCCCTGCATGCAAATACGGGTGCATTTCCTCCAAATTAAGCCTTTTAACTCCTAGCCCATTAGGGTAATTGGTATATAGGCGTATAAACTGAAACGGTAGTAAGACGCGTTGCTAATAAAAAATTAATAAACTAAAGTATAGAGTCGCTAACAGAATTTTAGCTACTGTGCAGTAGCAAAATTTTATTCGTGAGGCAATATTCTCGACCTAATAACTAAGGAAAGATAAAATGTATACATTCGTAATGTAGGAAAAACGTAATTGTGTCGTTTAAGCACCCAAATTTAAGCGACTAGCTCTATTTGTATTTCTGTTTAAATTTAAACTTCCTAAGCACACGTTTAATTACTAAACCACATATATCAACTTAACCTATGATAGAATATCAAATACCACACATCATCTCTGGTATTAAAATGAATAAATACCTACATAGATGGTTACTTGGTCTAAGGCGTCACTTTGGCAAAATACTAAACTGTCGAGTACGTGGAAATCAAGGTTTGGATCTAAGTTGGGTTGGATCCCAGTCTCCTCACATGAAAATGTGGGTACATTACTTTTAAACAATACATTGCTCATGCCCACTCGATTATTTTAAATATTCGTACAGTCGACGAGGATAGTGAGTAAGATATGGTGTACTTTCTTTTGTTTTAAAATTTTAATCAAATATTAATCATTTAATTGATTGACATAACTGTTAAGGTTTCGAATTAATATAATGAGTTTTAGAAATAATATAACACATAATATAAATAAGTTTTGTATCATATATTATTTTTATCTTTGTCAATATTTTAATTAAATTTTAGATATTTTTTTGTTCTTTAGAATTATTACAAAACCATATATTAAAAAGTAGATCGTGTTACGTTTAGATCTTAATTCTAAATTTGTAATTTTTTAAGAGTATATTCAGCTATTTTGTGCATATCACTCATTATAATAGGTTATACCAAATCAAATGTTTACGCTCACATTTTAAAATTTATAAAGTCTAAACAATATTATAAAAACAACTGTGCGTACAGCCAAACAGGCAGTAAGATTAGTTGGAAAAAAATAATTGAAATATGACTATTTAAAATATAAGGAAATATTATGAAGGCTTACAATCTAATAACAAATCAATTTCACTTTGATCTTCGCCAGCAGAGGCAAATTTTTACTTCATATTTAATCATTTGAAGAAGGGAATTATTGGAACCTCAAAATTGAGAGACGTGAGAAAATGGGAAGGAAATTAATAAAAAAATAAATGGTTCGGAACTCCGCACGTACTTTCTCGCTCTATTGTTTGAAAATGGAGATATTTACTCAAAACTCGTAATATATGTGAAACGAAATAATATACACTAGCAAACTCAAGCATAAATTGTACTATACTTATGTAAAAAAAATTAGTCCTGGTTTTAAATTTTATAATTTTGTTTTTAAAGAATTAATGTCTTCATTTGTATGTTTGGACCGATAAAAAAAGACCAATGTTGGGTCCACAAAGGTCAACACTTCGTATTAAAATTTCAACCTCCGGTTAATACTTTCGATGTTTTATTAGGTATTGCAAATCTTCATGCCATCGCATTGCTATTAAATTCCTTATTTATAAAATTTTGACCAAGACAAAATTTAAATATTGACTATTGAGTCTAAAATGGATATAAATCATTGTTGTACAAACAATTCTCCTAAGAGGTTTAAGGAAAAACAACATAAGGTTTTAGAGACTCACTTATATTTAATTACTCTATGTCATTGGAGAATTATTGCGTTAAAACTTTACTATCTCTTTACAACTAAAGCTCA
>CABFOV010004674.1:19206-30485 GCA_902141375.1 Timema poppense | reverse complement strand
GCACTATATTTCGGGCACAAATTGAACACTACATATTTGCATAGGTTTAAATAATTTATCAACGCCCAAAGCTTGAATGCGTTTAAACGAAAACTATGGCCAAACATAATTTGAGAATTGTAGCACAAACTCAGCACGTGACAGTGCTATGTATTCACATTCGCAATTTAAACATAGTGTTCCATAATTTTTACCAATGGTAAAGAAATACTTTAAAAAATATACATTTTATTATATTAATGGTAAAAATAATGCTACATTGCAAACTATAACATCTAGGAATTCAAATGAGTCTTCATCTAGCCTTTGGCGTATACAATTATCAATTCTACAAATAATAAATAAAATGGGATCCTTTTTATAAACTATTTAAATATTTTGAAAAAAAAATGAGCATTAGATGTTGAAAGAAAAGAGTGTATTTTAAAAATTATTTCATCAATGTATTGATCAAGCTCCTGCAGTGTGAGTATGAAGATTAAACAAAGAAGCCAACAGATAGAAGGTAAATTTTAGTGTTTTCATAGCTTTAAATATAGTAAAACGTTGAAGAGTTACAAGCATTTCCCAATAATATTTTATTAACATTCGCAAATTGCGCAATACTTAGGTAAAAATAGCCAACGGTTCCAGAGATGCGTATGGGGAAGGTGGAGGGGGCGGAAGTGGTTGGAGAGAGAGACTTTTTCAGGTACGAGCGCAATGGATACCCCCATTAGAGGATGGGCCCCATAGCGGTTCTGGTCGACCTCGGAGATCTTGGGGTAAAGTGATTGTCTCAGGACCCGAAGTTCGTGGGTTCAAATTCAACCGAGGTCGATGGGTTTTTCTTGAACGATAAAAATACATAGCACAACTTCCTTTGGAGAAGAAGTAAGGCCAGCCATTGGTCCAAAGTCGATTATGACACGTAGTCTGTCGGTTTAGAAAGTTCACATATAATAACTCGAATATATGTAAATGAATGAAAATTACAATATATATCAGGAGTGACAGCTGCATATAACATGACTGACGTATAAAGTAAGGTAGATCTTAAAAATAATTCTAGCTTTACTATTATGTACAGTACATTCATACAAAAAATGATGGTACCTATACAGTATAACCCCAACTATATGGGCTAATTGCCACCTAGGTTAGTACGTGTAATCGAAAATCTGGATCGTTTATTGTTATAAAGAAAAAACAGAGTATTTCACACCAAAATACTTTATCCAAAATATAGTAATAAAATTTAAAATCATATAACGTGATATGTAGATACTAGTATGTATTAACGTAATTTGCAGTAAATAGGCCTACAATATATTCTTGTATTTCAAGTTGTAATTAAGAACAATTTTTTTTAAATTTTTCATCAATACACGGTTTTTAAATATTTTTAAAACTAAAAACAACAACATATTATTTGGATAGTCGTATAAAACACTTTTCAGATATAAATATTAAAAACAAAAATGTATAGTAATTTCTATACAATTTTATATTTTCAAAGACAGTTATTAGAAAATTGACTTTAAATGAATGGATATTCTTTAAAAAAATATGTAAACAGTGTTATTTATCATATAAAACAAGTATATTTATAACCAAAACATTAAATCATTTTTCAAAAATCAATCGATCTTTAGCAAATTACCTTTAATTTCAGAGCCAGAGTCAAAATCACGATTTGACCTAAATATAAAGTCTGAACGAAATATTATCAAACTCTTTGGGCTGTATCCTCAGGTATAGATATTCACACATACCGACATGATTGTAAAACCACTTTACTGAGTTTGAGGCTACTTAAAACTGAAAGATTCATCATAATATTAAGGTTTAAAATATTAACGATTACAATAATTTATCTCTAATAGCCGAGAAATTAAAATTTAAATATGACCAAATCATACAAAATTGCAATTGAATTTTACGGTTTGATTTGAACCTTTTATTTTTTAACTTTTGAAATTATGGTGTTTCTTGTTATCCAAGAAATGAAGTAAATTATTTTAGGTTTACACCTTGAATCCAACCAAACTTAGTTGAGATTAAATCATTAAGTCCACATCTTTAACCACTCTACCTAGAGAACAGGCTTTGTGGGCAAGCGAAAATAGGGCCTACACACAAACACACAAACATACATATATATATATATGTATATATATATTTTTTAGATCCACATTTTAATTACACTAATGGGATAGGGACGAGCGAGCTAGAATTTGAACATTAATATGCCCGCATTTGCCTTTAGGAAACATAGGAAACCATTTAAGAAAAACTGTCCTCAGTAAGGTAAACTTAAATAAGAATCGAACCTAGATATCCCTATCATCTATAAACCAGATTATAAGAGCCTTAGATTAAATCCGCATCCCTCCCGATGCCGGATATATTAGATTAAATTATTGCGTGGCAAAAATTATCAATTTATACTTGTATAAAATCATTTCTGACGTGAACATTATTGTTATCTCTCCACGACACTCAAGTTCTATTTGACGAGCACAATGCGTGCGTAACACGGTAGCTCAAGCAATGTTTGCCGTAGAGGGTGTGGTGGAATGGGGACCAGAGGGGTGAGAGGGTGCATCAAGAAGAGAGAGGGGGAGGAGGTATCGCTAGGAAGGGATGAGGGCATGCGTCTATCACTAAAACACGTCTCTCTGTGTGTGCATGACTTCATTTACGGTTGAATTGAACGTTAATTGACTGATAGCCGATTCATCAGGCTTTCCAAATTAAAAATAGACTGGCGCAATCTGAGGCGAGCTTATATTATCTGACGAACAGTCCCAGCAATTTCCTACAAGTTTATAGAACGTTCGATATATATGACAGGTTGTAGACAATGTATTAGTAATTAGTACACACACCGATTAACACGAGTCTATAAGTCGATGAGCTCGCATTACACAAGGACACAGATAAGGTTCGAGTCTCGGCTGGATTTCAATATGTGATTTATCATTATGATTTTTTCATCCTCTCTCGACGTTAATCCAAACGTAGTTTTTCTTGGTTTTTCTTGGATACCTTTTTCACCTCTATATCTCTTAATAACCATTATGGTTGTTTATGTACTTTACGTCTTTCCGCCCTTCAGGAGTATCCACAAAACTAAAACAATTGCGCAGGGATGAGGGAGGTATAACGTTATAGGAAGTGTACCAACGTTTGCGCAATATAATTGTGGGGAGCCTTATTAAGTAAATTGGAAGACCTTTAGAGAACCCCCTTCCCTCAGCACACCCTAAAGAAGAGTGGGGAGCCCTTTAGAGAAAATTACCCTCAACACACCCGGAAGAAGACTGGGGAACCTTTTAGAGAAAATTACCCTCAACACACCCTGAAAAGTACTGGGGATCCCTTTAGAGAAAACCACTCTCAACACACCCGGAAGAAGACTGGGGAACCTTTTAGAGAAAATTACCCTCAACACACCCGGAAGAATACTGGGGAACCTTTTAGAGAAAACCGTCCTAAGCAGACCCGGACGTGATTCAAACGCCAGTTACTTCCTACACTGCACATCCCTCAACTCCTCTTAAACTAACTTGTCATCAGAGAGCTAGACAAGACCAGACAGTCATCCTTGTTCATGTACCCCTCGGTGCAGGTTGCTGTATGTTAAAGATATAAAAACAAAACGCAAACGCATTATCACTAAATTAATGGCACAAATTTCTTAGTTTTACTATAAATACATCCAACTACTGTGGATGCGGCTGGTAGCACCATCAACAGTACAACTTCTGAGATCTATGCCAACATTTAATACCAAATTTTAGTCGTAAAGAATATCCCATACCTATTATTTGGGTCGCCATAGTTTTCATGAAAGTACCAGTGGCCTCATATTCAAATTAAGGAACGTCGTTTAAAGGACGTGCACCCACATTAGCGTAGAATGTGTGTGTGTTTATGTGTAAAAGGGGGTGGGGTGATGTGATAAATCACAATAAATGTTCAAAACCACCTGGTTAAGATTCTTGCCTTGTCCTCACAGCCAGCGACAATTAGCATCACATAAGGCTGAGTCCCTTTAAACCATGCGACTGCTGATGCAGAAAACCCCTCTCTTTCGAATAAGCTTCTAGTCCTATCTAATATCACCACCAATGTTACACATTTGAGATACACGTGAGGATATTTACTGATCAAGTAATTTTTTGTGTGAATAGTTGACATTTTAATAGTTTTCGTGAGGATGACAAAAAACTTTTGTTAGCTACCAGCAGCAGTTTAATAGCACAAATTACGAAAATGTTGCCAGTAATATTTGCTAAATTTGTGGTTCAAAACCCCATTTTCATAGTTGATACTGCCTTAATTTGCCATAAAACGCTTTAATGTACTACCACCTATTACTAATTCTTGTGTAACTTAAATAAAAAAAATCTTTAATACAGGTCACAGGATATTATTTACTATACCTTAGGGTGTGCCACATAAATAAATCAGTTGTACATATTGTGCCACAAATGGTTTGGGAGAAAATAAGAACAAAACTGCTAAGTTAAACATGCAGCACCAACATTTTAAAACTACAAATTATATTAACAACACTAGTGCCACAAATTAATAATACAATACCAATATAACTTGTATAGTTGTGATAATATTCTTAATTATTTAAAATAACATGAAAATATTATTGCTTAGTATATTAGTATCAGCTCATATTTTCTTATATACAAGAGTGTGTTTGTGTGTGCTGCTTACACAAGCTCTACGAGTACTCGATCACACAATGGAACTGTTGATAAACACTTTAGGGGTGGCTAGAGGGTGAGGCAGAGAAATACATTCGTCACTAACTCTTGTCAAACCTTCAAGAAATCGCATGTACCCCAAAAGGATGTTTGATCTTTATTTACAAACCATTTTCAATTGTAAGATATACTATTGGAATGTAACTCTCACAATAGACTGAGTCACCAATAATGGGTAGATCAGGGCTAGAATTTCATTCAAGTGTATTGAGGGTGTTTGTTTTTAAATAATTGTTTTACACTCTCCACAACACAAACACGGGTACACTTCCTATAAATTCAAACTCATTCTTAACACATTAGCGCAATTGGTAGGGCCTACATACGCCTATAGCCCGAATAATAATTATTATTACTATCATTATTTTAATTTCCTTAACTATCGTGTTAGCCAACAGTCACAAGATCTACATAACATCCTCTTCGGTGGCCGCGGGGTCTAACGCACTACTCTCGCAATGAACTAGACTGCCGATGACCGGGAAATTGGAGTCCGATTCCGGTCGGGTATTCTGAGGCCGGTTTTTCTAACTGGTTTTACACTCTCACGCCACGTGAATGCGGATGCAATTCCTTTAAATTAAGCCTTCTTCATCTCTAACACATTGGCGTAATTAGTACATAGGTGTATAAGCTGAACGGGTGGTAAAACATTGTGATAAAAAATAGCAGTAAAGAAACAATTGAATGAGAGCCTTTGTAGACACGTTATGTTAATAAATCATACTCCAAGCACTCATTGTGTTTTTTTTTTTCATTTTCACGAAAACTACCGTGGAACAAATTATGGTGATAGAATATTCTTATGGTACAAATTCAGCACTAAATATTGGCATAGGTTTCAGAATTTGTGCTGTTATGGGTGATGCCAGCATCACCTACTATGTTGTTGTTTTTTTCACGTTTTCACGAAAAATATTGCGACACAAATTATGGGGATAGTATATTCTTGTGGTACAAATTCAGCACTAATTATTGGCATGGGTTTTATAATTTATGCTGTTAGTGGGGTTGCCAACTTGACGGACCTGGGACATTAGGACTTCAGCAGACAAACATTTTCTCACCCATGGGTTAAACACATATTAAAAGAGAAAAACGTGTGGTCAGCATAATGTATCGAAAGGGAGAAAAGAAATGAAACAACGACGTACATGTTACGTGAAGTTGGCAGCACACAGAATTTTTTTAAGTTTTCACAAAAACTATGGCGGTACAAATTATGGGGATAGGATATTCTTGTGGCACAAATTCAGCATTAAATATTGGCATAGGTTTCAGAATTTGTGCCGTAATGGGTGCTGCCAGCAGCAAAACAAATTTTGACATAGGTTTCAGAATTTGTGCCGTTGTGGGTGCTGCTACGTGAAGTTGGCAGCACCCACAGTTTTTTTGTAGTTTTCACAAAAAGCTATGGCGGCACAAATTATGGGGATAGGATATTCTTGTGGCACAAATTCAACACTAAATATTGGCATAGGTTTCAGAATGTGTGCCGTTAGTGATGCAGCCAACTTCACGGACCTCTTGACGTGAAGGCTAAGGTTCGAGCCTTGGCCGGACTGAACGAGTCAGTACATATAGTTGCAGTATTGATGGTCGGTTTTCCATCTTTTATTTTTACCACCCTCATTGTTTAGAGGACAGAACCCTTGGTCGCTAACCTAAAAGTCCCGGGTTTGATTCCCGACTGGTAACGTTTTTTTGTTGTTTTTTCGAAAAGGGAATAATTTTCGTGGTCATCAGGTTTTGGTTAATTAGGCTTAAGCTAGGTTAAGATCTCCATAAGTTCTAGCCTCATCATATTCACTATCTCATCGGGACATGGAAATCTCCTTCACGAAAGGATTTACGGTTAGTACATTTGGGCGTCCCCAGGGCAACAGTACATTAGTACTTACTAATCTTTCCACAAAATGAGATAATAGTGAGGTAGCCCAGACGTGCCACTATTATTATTATTATTATTATTATTAGCTTCTTCTTCTCTTTATGCTAAAGAGGATGCACAAATTTTTAAACAGATTACGCCATGCCTACCTTGTTACTAATTTTTAATAACGTTGACCTGGTGGTCTAGGGGCAAGGTGTCAGACTTCTATGTTAGGGGTTCGGGGTTCAATCCTCGGTACCGGCCCAGATTTATCTGATTGCCAAACCCTTCCTTCACCTCTGACAAGACGTGTATTAATCACAACTTGTGAATGTGGGGAATGCCAGGCCTCCACCGTGGTTCGGATCCTACGTTAAACTGTAGGTCCTCCATTACATCTCACAACCACCCTACCATTACACATTATCGTAAGTTAGTACAACCCGAACGGGTATTAAGACGCTGTGATAATAATAACTATTATCATTATTAATACATTATACGTATAGCTAAAAACGTTTTAAGAGATTTAAAATTCGGAGATTGTTTCTAATACACTCAACTCTAATATATTTTTTGTAGAGTTATTCTTAGATTCAATACAATAATTTATGAATAAAGTGTGTCGAAAAAAAACTCACATTTGTGGTCATCTTTCATTTTCTATTTTCCTTCTTCTAATCTTGGTTTTTCCTCGTTCCACCTTTTCGTTAGCGCTCACCCTCAACGCTCTCCACAATTTTTAATGCCGCATTTTCACTGCCCTCCTCCCTCCCACCCGCTCATAATACACATCAACCTTGAAGAGACGCAGCCTGGTGGGAATTCGCGTTGATGTTGGTGGGTTCGTGGAATGTAATTAATGACTTTAAAGCTCGTGGAGATGTCTGCGACTGATGATCAGTTTGAGGTGTCGGGGTGAGGGCTCAAGGGTGTGCTGAGGGAGGGGATGATGGTGATCGGTCGAGTAGTTGAAGGACGGGAGGGGGTTTTGGGGACGTCAATCAGGAGACGGTGGAACGCTAGCGTATGTTATGTCCCCTGGAATGTCGCTACAGCTTTAGTGTCTGTGTGTTTATGTGTACACATACACAACACATACGATGACAATATGTGTGAACATCCGAGTGTAGACACGTGTCATTTGGAGCAATAGGGGGAGAAATGGCTTTAAGAGAAAAGGGATTTAGGCAGAGGAGGAAGGGACTGTATGGACATTGTTTCGCTCGCAATTATATTCACCTGTAATTAATGTGAATGGTGAGGCTTTATATATATCCACATACGGGGTCTGATTATTTTTATGTAAAAACTTGCTTCAACTCCAACGAATACTTAGCAAGCGTGTTATTTCTTAATATATTATTTCGTTTTTTTTTTGCAAAGGTAATATAAGTGTGTTTTTATTTTAAATTATTAACGTGCACTTTCTAAACCAACTGATTATATCAGCACATGACCTACAAAATAACTTAAATTCTACTACAGACTCCACTCTAAGGGTCGCGGCCCCAAAGATCACGGGTACAAAACAGGGTACGTATATAACAACGCAACCTCGGAGTCCCCAAATAGAGCAGGCACGAAACAGCGCGAGTGTACAGTTGTACAGATCGCGCAAGTGTTTGTGACCTTATTGTCCCCTTTTTCTTCTCCAGAACAGCACAAAGGAGTCTGTGTTTAACTGGGTAGTAATTGTACAGATCATTCAAGCAGCCTTAACGTGGCTCTCAAGCTGCTGGCATTGAGCTTTCAGGGTAGGTTAGGTTATGTTAGGGCTAGCTTAGGTTAGAGGACAATCAGGTTTTAAAGGGTGACGTTGGACAGCTGCTCACTCCGGGAGCTTACGCATTACTGCCACCAAACAAAAGAAAGGAAACAAGACACTCGACTTTTTACGGCAATTAAAACTACGCTCTTACGTGCGTACCTGCGCTCTTCGGTAGCATATTCAACTCTAAGTCCCTGGTCAGCAATGAAAAACGAGAAGTTCATCAATTATTATTTTCTATTTTCTTAGCACCACGTCTTACTACTCGTTCAGGTTATACATTTATATTGCTAATGATTTTAGTGATTAGGAAGGTTATATTTATAGAACGTGCACCCGAATTTGTGTGGAGGGAGGATGGAAAAATATTTTGGAAAGACCACGCTCAGTACACCTGACTGAGCTTCGAACCTCTATTTCTATCTCATCAGCAGTCTAGTCCAACACAAAGATAGTGCGTTAGACCATGCGGCCACCGAAGTGGCTATCATTTATTATTAATTGTTCTTCCCTGCCAGCAATCGAACGCAAGACCCTTAACTCGCTGAAAAGATGTACTACTGACTTAGTTAAGATGTACGTTAAGTAGGCTATATTTAAAAATAGCACTAACATTTCTGTTTGAAAAAATTAATTTGATGTTATATTTTTTTAATTTGTTTAAAATCTGTATGAACCACCTTCGGTGATAGCTTTGTCTATCGTAACTCTCACAATAAAATGGTTATCTTATGACGAGGTTTGAATCCCGAGTGTGTAAACTGATAGTGGTGATATTTTTACACACATCACGTAAAGGTTGGCTTGTTTTCTCTAAAAATGTACTTTACTTACCTCTATAACTTTCGTGCTGTAACAGTACATGGCATTGTGTCACAACAGGACCCGCCCCATGCTGACATTAAAGCATAACTCTCAGTAAATAATACTACCCGCTCCAATTATTACGACACTATTAGGATCCCTACAATGGTAATCTTCTCTATTGTAGTTCACGTAGGTTAATAATACATAATATAACGATGCTGTACAATATATTTTCACTACATAATCCAATTCAATATAATTAAAATGTTCATGTACTTACCAATTTAATCTGCTTACACTAGTAACCACAAAGGCTGGCCTACACCTGGCATCCTAAATTGATGAGTGGGTCAAGCGAGATACGATGTGTCTACAAAACGTCCCGACACTCCGATTCTACTGACGAGTAATGGGCCGTCCAACTTTGAAGACGACTAGAGAATAACTATTCACCTGCCCTCTGATGGTAGGAAGATGAACTACTTTCAAAACATCGGATGATTGAAGAAATAGGCTGAAATTCCGATGGAGCCGTATCAATGAAGGTGTACGTGACTTTTTGAAGCCACCGTTGACGTCACCAAGCGTGTGTTCTGTTCTCCAACCTTCTTTCTATTGCGACGAAACCCTACTATATAATAGGCTGCACAAGTGTGCCAAAATGACTATCTTGATAACTACGACCGACGAAGGATCATTGTCTTGGACTTGGACAATGGCAGGATAAACATTTATATTGTATCGGAATCGTAGCTATGACGATTCATTCAATGGACTCTAATTTATTTTAAACTCTTAGTCTTTTTGTATATACAAATTTAATATTCTTTTTTCTAAATCTAACTATCTTTATATGATCATTCTATATAAAATGAAACTCTATGTTTTGCATTTCGCCACTTGGGCGCTAGAGTCTTTGCGGAGAATTCAATCACGTAGATAGCCACAATTATTAATTGTTTTAAAATTTGAACGAGTTAAATTTAATGTGTTTGAAATTGTGGATAATTGTATTTATATTTTGTAAACATCGAGGTGACATTTCTAATATTATTTGCATATAGAATTATCGAAAAGTAAAGTAACCATTATTATTATTTTTGTATTAATTATGAATTTAATTAACCTCTGCATATTTAATAATCTCTTTCCAATGTTTGTCCTAATAGGATATTTGCATTATTATTTGTTAAAGGAAATAACGTTTAGTTTCTTAATTCTGAGTCGGGATCAGATAGTCCCGGGGGAGTTTGACTAGATTCTGTTAGCCAAACTCTCGCGTTTTGTAAACTCTCTTCAATAATATTTATTTGTAAAGTTAACGTAATTTTAAGCTTCGTTATTTGTATATAAAGAAACCTTTGTAACAGTTTCAAGGTGCCCATTAGGCCCTTATACTGAAATTATTTATCATACGGATGGATGATATTAAATTTAATTTATTGTATTAAATTCAATCCGTAATGTTGTTGTGTCTCATATGGACTGAACCATCAGAATAGTCAATGGATCTCGAGTTTGTATCTGTATTGTAAATATACCTGCGCAACTTTTAATGATATAAATTTGTTGTTAATAAGTTTTATTTTCAACATAACTCATTATGATATAATTGTAACGAGTTACTAGTTGACGTCATATCAAATGGGTCAACATTCACCGCCACACGTGATGAGCTACAACACAATCTCCAACACCAAAGCACGAGCTCTGACCTCTACTCTCCAACTGGCACAACTGACTGAGCGGAGCCTTCAACCGACTGTCTGCTCGGGACTCGACCCGCGGCCGGCCGGAAACGATTGAGGTTCCACGCGGCCAGACGAAGTTATCACTTCCGCCGCTAGGATAATCTGGAATATTCTAGCGGCTGCCAGACGCATTCTTTGCTGTTATGTTTGTTCTATCGTCTTACCCCCTCCTTCCCTTGCCCCGTCTCTCTGTGGATACAATAATGTATATATAGTGATCGCGATTTTGAATAGTCGCTTATTATACCATCGACTGAGCTTGGTGAGGACGGCGACTAGGGGCCGTGATTTATTTAATATTCAAAATT
>CABFOV010004674.1:0-18858 GCA_902141375.1 Timema poppense | reverse complement strand
GGGGGAGGGGGAGGTAAGGAATTTTGTATTTAGGAAAATAGTGTAGTGGCAGCCCTGTGTTAACATAATTAAGGAGTATTTTATTGGTTATGAAGCTGCAGTGTCCGGATAAGTGTGTTTAAATAGGCAGACCCCTTAAGTGTTTCTCTTCATCGGAACCAAACTCTACCTGGCCACCATACGATGTTAGAGATATTATGATTTATTGAAAAATATACAAAATACTTTTTTTTAGCAGGCTTTGAAAAATTGACTTGGATGAATGTACAAGATTAGGTGAATGTGTGGCACATTATATACACTTAACACATAAATAGTAGGAATGATAATGACAATTTGGAGAAACTGCACCTACATTAGAGAATAAAAGGAGTGAGAAAACCAAAGGTCTAAATCACTAACACCCCGAAATTTTTAATTCCGATTTACTCACATCGCATGGTGGTGCATGTAAATACAATTTAACAAAAGCTCCATACACACTAAACATATATACAGTAACCCCGTGGATTCTTTGGTGCTGACTGACAGCTCACAGCTGACTTCTGACAGTCAACATTTAGGTATATACCTAAATTTTGACCGTCAGAAGTGACAGCTGCTAAACATATGTTTTTGCAGATCATATGGTTCGGCTTGGGATACATAATTTTGTCTGGTAACTTTTCAAACTGTCAGTCAGCACCAAATAAGTCATGGGGTTACTGTATATACACATACAAGTTAATATGAGGTATTGGTATTCTTTCTCTAGCTCTTCTTGAAGTGAGAAATTTACCGTCATGAACTTTGTGAGAAACTTAAAATAACATTGTTAACATTTAATTAAAATGCTATGTCATTAGCTAAATGGAACCTTTCTATTCAGGGCTGGAAGAATCAAAAAGTTTCCAAATCAATATAATTCATAAGCAATCAATAGCAGTAAGACAAGAGTATATATACGAAAGAGTCCTCCTTTATAAAACGAGGTAGCAAATAGAAAATTATCAATTGACATGCTGGCAGTAATTACATTCAAACAGTATAGATAAACAGTAATTATTTACAGTAGTAAGAATAAAATTTGTAAATAATGCAAGGCAGTATTATTACAAAGCAATAGAAAACATTATTAACAAGCTTTAATTCATTATTGCTACATGTAAAAAACAAATCTGGCAACACAAGCTATAAATATAACAAGATAAGTTTTAAACCTAAACTTTTCTTGTTTAAAATTCAAGCTTTAAAAAATTACTTTTAAAGTAGGCACACACGACTGCGGACCACGCCACACCAGCACGGAAAATATTCACGATTAGGTTTTTCCCCCAAATTTAAAAAACTAATGTATTTAGCGAAGTCGTAAGAAAACTTCAATTTCTTATTTAGATCTATAAATACAACATATTTACTAGACGTTATTGCACACTTTGTGACCTAGTTCAAAATGATCCGCCAAATTGCAGATTTTTTTTGTTTCAATCGTTTGTGCTGTAATTATGCTCATATGTGCCCGAACATGAAAATTTGTATGCTCTAAAACTAGTCCTTTTAGAGAATATTTTATATTTTGGGTCAACTTTAGCTTGAGATTATATTGAAAAACAAAATTTAGCAAAATTCTGTTTATATCAGTCGGTTGTGCTCCGTTAGTGCTCATATGTGCCCGAAAATTAACATTTGTGCTCCAAAGTAGGCATTCTAGAGAATATTTAATGTGGTGGACTAACTTGACCTTCCCCTATTTCTTAACCTGTAGAAAATTTAAATGAAAGCTATCCCTCAACATTTTGTAAAAATGAATAGGTATCTGTTTGTATCATTCCTTTGCGCTTCGTTTGTGCCCGAACTTTGCCGGATGGGAGACTGGGTGGTGTGTATATTCTAGTCTTCTTGAGTTCAATTTGTGAGCCATGTGCTGGTAGAATCACTTATTCAAATATTGCATATTAATTTTCTTTTGTAACTATACTCAAATTTCTTACGAATGGATATTCCTTTTCTGATAGATACGAGCAGTAATAGTTACTAGATCTACTTTAACGTATTCATATATAAGTTAATGTGATATGCAGCGGTCACTTTAGATACTATCTATACGTATAAAATAACGTTTTTAATTTTCTTTTATACGTATAGATAGTATCCAAAGTAAAATAACATTTTTAATTTTCTCTAGGGTAGGTAATTCATTGTTACGTTAAAGTGAAAAGTACCTTTCTGCGAATTGCTGCTTGAGTAAAAATGTCATGTTTATCCAAACACTTCATTTGAGTGCAGTTATTTCCTTTTTTGATTGATATCAGTAACTTTCCCTTAGTTTTTAATTCTTGTTTAATAAAGATTATTAACTTATAAAACACACCTGTAGCTTCTGCAGTCAGCATTGCCACTTGATTTACTGAAGTTCCGTCTTTACGAAAATAGGTGTAGACTCTTAACACCATTGCCCTTTCTTTACAACTTACTATTTTCCTCTTGGAATGTAATTGTTTGTAACAAGCCGGAGATTACATAATTTGTATTATATTTTAACTGTTAACAATACACTATTATTCAAGTAAATATATTAATATGCACATAATACTATAATTCCACAACCTTACGGCAAAAATACAAAACGCACAACCAACACATACAGATACACACAAAATCTTAACGTGATCAATAACAAATATTTTTATACACAGAGTACTAATAAAATATAAGTGTTTATTTAGTGCATGTTTTTGAGCTAGCTATTAGGAACACGAGACTCAGACTAGTGTAACTTTAAGACTGTGCTGGAGGAAGAAGCCCCAATTACTGGGAACAACGACAGCCCAGCATTGCCAAATTTGATATACATTCGAAGGAAGACTGATCACGGGAAAAAAAAGAATGATACCGCTGTTGCTCAATAGTAAGCATGCAGTTTCCTCAGCAATGAAATTAGGTGTTATAGCCACATAGGCAGAGAATCCTGATCTACATAAGTAAGTTATTGCAAAGGTAAGAAGGATTACTTCCCTTTATCTGACAAAACTTCCAACTTCTTCTCGTAGCTGACATCAAAATTCCGATAGTAATTTTTTAGTTGCAAAATTCTCCTTTACTGCAGAATCTAATGTAAAATAATTTAAGCACTCATACTGCTCTGACGCCAGGTTGGCTTTTCCGATATTCAAATAAATGACATTGAACTGCTACTTAATTTGTTTCGACTCTTGACTGTATACTGACTGAACTTTAACTGACTAGAGGTGTGAAGAAACGCGAGCTTTTAATATACAATAGAAACCTCCCAGAAAATTCTGGAAAGGTGTCGAGGCAAACAATCTAATTTGTATTTCCAATCTATTCGCGGATCACTTGGAAATGCTTTGTGGAGCACACTTTGGGAGCCGCTGCTCTATATAGTTAAAAAATAACACCTGTGGAAATAATCCGGGAAGGTTCAGCGCGATAATTTTCTACCACTGAACTATACAAGGTTCGTCCCGTGCTCAGGTTCATTCTTCACTCATAGCCTATTATATTGTATTCTATTGAAAGGTTTAACCAAAGTTAATTTACTGTTAAGGTGTGTTTCCTTTATCATTGCCGCGACGTATGATTGTGTCAACACACCCCATGCTGTCACGTGTTGGAATGGAGGAGGGAATATTGAGAGGGGCAAGGAAGAGGTCCCACGTGGAGCGATACACTTCATCCTCACGCAGCAACAGGTAGTATCCGTTCCATGAGGAGCGAGGTTCGAGTCTGGCTCGCTCCCCAACTTGACGGAGAACTATAACCATACAGTTCCAATCTACTTTATTACGGACCAATAGATTTCCGAACAAAGACGCGAATTAGGCCTTAGATAATAATAATAATAATAATAGTGTGTTTGGGCTACAAAAATATGTAGTTCAGTTTGCGGAAAGACTAGCTGGTACTTATGTGCCTTTTCACAGGGAACACCTGAGTGTACTAATCGTACACCCTTTCCGTGGAGGCTTTTTTTTATGTCTCGAGGAGATGAGGGGATGATGTGTTGAATATTGTGGGGTGGAGCTAATGAAGATCTTAACATAACTTAAGCCTAATTAACCAAACCGTTGTGACCATGGGATGTATTCCCCTTTCAAGAAAAATCACCCTATAACAGGCGGGAATCGAACCACCTCTTATTAACTAACTGAGCTATTGGGATATTTCATCCTTAGAATGAAGATGGCTATGATATGGTTTAGAAGAATTGTACCCACATTTGCGTGAAGGGAGATCCGAAGCCATTTAGGAAAAACAGCCCCCAAAACATCCAACTAGAACTCTCCGTCATCAGCAACTAGGCCAGATGAAGTTGACACCTTAACTCACCTGTCTACCGGTGTAGGTTTTAACTATAAAATAATTCATAATAATTAACCAAGGATAAGTTCCCCGAATAATAAACAGCTTTATACAATGAATACAATATGTGGAATAAACTATAGACCAACATATTCCATCCCATTTATATAAAAAAAACTATTGCTTAACCTAAAACAAATAAATAACAGAAAACTCGTTTATTAAATGCATTATACATGACCTCGCAGGGCAGGATGGACATCGAGTTCCATCTTTTTACGCACGCTCTCCTCCTCTCTCCTCTTTCTCGCCTCACACTCCTCCTTTTGGTCGGCCGCCTGTAACGTCATTTTTTATCGCAGGCAGCCCCTTCGCCCCCGCTCAAACCCCATCACCCCCACCCCCTCTCTCCCATCTCAATCCACCCGCAGCACTCGTTACCCCGGCGGACATTATTCATGCAATGGCGGCCTCTATAATTTTTAGCCATAAAATAAATCATCATTATTGCACAGAGCAACGGGAGAAGCCAGTAGTCGTATATATGTATATATACCCGCGCATGTTGTGCTATCCCTATCGATTCTTTGACCAGCACAAGAATGATTCAAGTCTCTGGCTCGCTAAGTCAATGAGTCATCTCTTTTAAAATTACATTTATTCATACATCTTTTTATTTTTAGCTTACACGTTTTAACTAGGGATGGAATCTTCGAATCCTCGACTCCATCGAATCCTTAAGAGCCCATTCACATCCACGGATAACACAATTTTCAGATAGTTTGTATTATTATCACAGCGTTTAAAAAGAAAGTCTGCTTGCTTCTCTCTTTATTATTTATTTTTATCATTTTTTTAAGGTATTTTACGTGCTCTTTCTGAACCAACTGATTATATCAGCACACAAGAATTTCTGTGAGCGAAAGCGAAAGGGCCTACACATTTTTCTGGTAAAGGCATTGTCACATAATTTCCAGGGTTCTTTTGCATTTCACAATCGACACGGGACTGACGGTTTTACTCCTCCTCCAAAGGAAGTTGTGCTACGGATTTTTATCGCACAAGAAAAAAATCCGTCGTTCTCGGCTGGGTTTGAAACCACGGTCACCGGGCTCTGAGGCGAATACTTTAACCCAAGACTCCCATGGTCAACTGTTGCGCCGTTACAGTGTCTGTATTTTTTTAGTCTGAGGAGTTTAGTAGAGTTGCTTAAGGATTCTTAATCAACTCGTGCTTGGACCTCCACGAGCGGTTACCAATATCCTCCGTCTAAATTACCTTAACATAGGACAGACATACAACCCAATCCCTGGCCGTTAATATGCTCACTGCGAAAGGAAACCTCAATTTAACTAATTATAAATTATTTTACTACAGAGGGATTCGAACCCAGTACCATTAACTTAGCAGACAGACACGTTACTGACTAAGCTAAGGTGTCTGACAAACTTACGTAACCTTCGTTTACTCCCTAAGGTAGCAAGATTACCTTATATTATTCCACTATGGTTTAGCTTATAGGATAGGGCTATAGTGTAGTCCGTCAAGGTTAGATTGCTAACTTTCGTGGTAAATGGAGTGTACACCCTGAACCAGTCGTCGCATTATGGTGTGGTCTGAAATTCCCAATCAGAAAAAGGTACCGGCATAGTGGCTTTGATATCATGGACAGTGGTAGATATATCACCAGATCTAAAATCGTAATATCAGTATATATATATATATATATCACGAAACGGGGTTTTTCGGGGTTAATTGGGTCGTGAAACATCGATATCCATTAAAATCTAGAATTCTATTTTAGGACGATCACAATACTTCCTCTTCCCATGGGGTATTTAGAAAGTAAACTTTTTTTAATTGAAACCAATTTCGATATTGTCAACTGAAGAACGCAAAAAACAGCTTGATGGTGTGTCTAATGTCTCGGTTAATCAGCCGTGAGATAGGCTTTAAGAATATTTTAGATTCAAAGATTCTATAAAATATAGATTCGAGATCCGAAAATATATATATATAAAAAAAATTGCCCTATTTGGAATTGGAATTGGCTTTAGAATTCTTATAAGGCTAACGGGGGCTAAATTACAGTAAAAACTAAATATCAAGATCCCAGATAATTAATTTACTGCTTAATTGATTGTCTTATAACAAACAAGTTCTTTTACACTTATTTTATACAACTAGTGGGTCGTTGCAGTGATCAGCCACAGATTATTGCATTAAAATGTATTTTAAACTTTTTATTGGGAAAGGATCGATATAATAAGCTCTCAATCATTTTTTAGTTAAAAGTTTACTCGTCAAAGGCTATCAACTTTACTTAGATATCTAGTTTTCGGTGATTAATTTGAATAAAAAAGTATATCTTCCCCCGTCACGCCCCGATGAGAACTTTAAAATGATCCCTCTCTCAGATCCCTATCTATTCGTTGCACCAAACCACCACCAAATGATTGATTATTATTATTAGAACCGCGTATTACTACCAGTTCGGGTTGTAAGCACTTACACTAATGTTTAATGGTTAGGGTGATTGTGAGATGAAATGGAGGACCTACAGTTTAACGTGGAATCCGAACCACGGGGGAGGCCTGGCATTCCACACATTAACAAGATGTATTGTCAGAGGTGAAGGAAGGGTCTGGTAATCAGATAAATCTGTCCCGGGACCGAGGATTGAACCCTGGACACCCTGGGCCCCCAGCACATAGGTCCAACACCTTACCCCTAGACCACCGGGTCACCCCAGATGATTGAGCTGATATTAAAACTTAAACAAAGACCAAATTAATATTTTATTTACCAATATACAAATGTACACAAATCATGGCTTCCATGGTGATGTAACCAAAGAATGGTTGTACAGATGCCCACACAGAAGGATAAGATGGAAAATTCGCTAGGAAAATTGAGTTTTAGGTTTAGGTCACTATCTTTACCGGCATCCTGATTACCTAATCTACAAAATCTATTCAGTCATTTCCTTTTAATTTCTATTACTGTAATTGGGCTTATCAAATAATAGGCCTATAGATTAAAATATGGGATAGAGGGAGTGATAAAATGTGAACGTGAGACTATAAGTTTTAAAGTGTGTGATTGTGTAAGTGTGCGGGTGTGTGTGAAAATGAGAGTATGTGTTTGAGAAAGTGAGTGTAAGAGACCGAGAATGAGCAATTGAGAGAGATCGAGTGAGTGTGAGCGAGTGATAGTGAAAGTATATGTATATGTTAGAGAGAGAAATACTGGGATAAGGGAAAAAGTGTGTGTGTGTGTGTGTGTGAGAGAGAGAGAGAGAGAGAGAGAAAGAGAGTGTGTGTATTTGTGTTTGACATAGAGTGTTTAGTTTTGGGAGAAATATTGTGTGAAAGGGAGAGAAAATATGAAGGTGTGCGAGAGCGAGTTTGAGAGAGAAAGGTATAAAGGGACGGATTAACTTAGAGAGAAAATCAGATTAGAGAGAGTTAGAGAAAAAGTTAGAGATAGAAATGACAGAGTGTGTTTGAGAGAGAGAGAGAGAGTTTGAGACAGATCGTGAGATAGAGAGAGGGAAATTGTGAGATTGAGATAGAGAGATAATCTGAGTTAGAGGGAATTTGAGAGAGAGTATGTTTGTGGGAGGGATTTCAAGAGATAGAACGTTCGAGAGAAAGAGCGTTTGTGTTTGTAAGAATGTTAAAAGATAGATGTACACAAAACATTACTTTTAAATATCACATCCTCGAAATTAAGCGGTAAAATGAAGACATAGCTTAGCTTATGTATTTGTATTGTGTTACTATTTGCTAAATTTAACATCAGAACCCTTTATTTGAAAAAAAATTAACAACAAGACGTGTATTAATCATAACTTGTGAATGTGTTGAATGGCAGGTCTCCACCGTAGCTTGGAATCCACGTTAATCTGTAGGTCCTCCATTTCATCTCACAATCACCCTAACATTATACATTAGCGTAAATGCGTATAACCCGAACGAATAGTAAGACGCGGTGCTAATAATAATAATATTGATGATGATGATGATGATAACAATATTCCAATAAAAAATAAAAGTGTCTCCAGTTTAGGAATCTCAATTTAGATGTGTTTTGACCAACATCCAAAGAGAAAATTATTATGTGTTCAGACTAACATATAAAGATTAAGTTTTTTCTAGGCAAGGAGATGTATTTTATTTAGAGATTTACAGCAATGCAGAATAACGGTTTTTATGGTGATCTAGAAAATAATGAAAAACTGAAAACTCACTAGGAAAATTGGGTTTTCGTGGAAAAATACTATTTTTCTAGATATCCTGGACTGCTTACCTTTAAGATTAGTGCTCGTTTGTCAAAATCTGTTCAGTCATTTCCTCGCAATTACTATTACCGGAAATGGGCTTATCAAATTATATATAATATAACTTAAAAATTAGTACAGTGAAGTAAACCTTTTAGGTCTCTCGCGATTTCTAAGATCCAAATATGAATTAGATATTCAGAATTCGTAGCTAAAATGAAGATCTGTGATTCGTAAATAAAATGAAAAGTCGGGATTTCTAGGTAAAATAAAAATTCAGATTAGAAGTTCATAGGTAAAACAAAGATTCGAATTAGAAATTTAGAATTCAATGTTAAATGAAGATTAAAATTTGACCCCTCACTACGTTTTTAGAAGCAAGGGTTGTTTAATGACTTTGCTTATAGGGTAAGGGGTAAGGAAGGCAATTTGAGTAAATACACTAGCATTATCATCGAGAGGGAATGGAATAAATATCAATAATCGATCACATATGGATAACACCCATGGGAACTGGGGGTATGATAAGCCATTAAGGAAAAATACATCTCAGTACACACGGCCGGGATTCGAATCCCAACCTCATCACCGCCAAACCATTCAAAATGGGGGTTACGTCTTTGTCTGCGTGCTCTTAGGTTTGGGTATTGCTAATATTTTATTTATAAAAAAACCCTGCAGCCCTCTCCAGGCTTGGTACATTTTATTACTGGGCATGGTCCATATAAGGCCGCTCTCTTCGCTAGAAGACTGAAGGATACAGGAATTTGCGATTGTGGTACGGAGGCAACGCCGGAACACGTCGTGCTGGAGTGTATTGAGACGTTGGAAGGTAGAATGAACCTACAGGTACCGTTGAGAGCGAGCACGGTTTATCACATACAGCGTGACGTGGACTGATGGAGTCTCCTGGATGCAATCGCGGATAATGTGTCCAAATACGAAAGAGATAAGTACTTAACTGCAAAGACAAATAGAGGACAAAATAAACTGGTAAACTTAAGACAAGGGTACAGGACGGAGAGTGACAGCGACATGACAGTAGACAGTGACGTTACAACAGATATGGATGTCACTTAACGGTACGACTTTAAGTCAATAGGTGTGACAAAGACAAACTGGATTATCGGTGGCTGGGTAGAATATGGTGGGGATCTCCAGGCAAACCAGAGCCTAGCTGAGGGAAGGAGTGCTCTCTGGATTCCAGTAGTGTGAAATGCTTATGAACTGGAGGGTGCCTTGGTACCAGCTAGGGAGTACAAGAGAACAATATCTTCAGACGGGAGAATCAACCCCTCACTTATAGGGTCCAGCCCACTTGGCGACAAGTGGGTGTTGCTGGGCTGGAGCTGTCGGGCATCTAGTCCGTCCACCGGATGGCTGCTCTCAGTACAGAAAATGGATCGACGATATCAACTGAAAGACCCTGCAGCCAATTATAAGGACTTGTATTTAGGTTAAGGTAGTATTAAGTATGTTTTATAAATCTTTAGGTTAAGTTAGCTGTAAGTCCATAGGTGGTGATATTGTGGGTAGTAAGTGGGACGAAATCTCTGGTAGGGTGCCTCCCCGGGTGGCGGGGAAAGGGGATGCCCGCCTCCGCTGGGGCTCTCGCTGGTTTGGGGACTATTAGACACAGAGTGTGGTGGGAGACCCAGCAAGGCAGGTTACCGGAGGCGTAATATACCTGGGGCGGACCAACTAGTAAGTTAGGTATATGAAAAAAGCACAAATAGGACTTTTAGATTTAGGTGCTTATTCTAAATATGCTATTGTATTTTATATATTTTTATATAACAAAGCTAAAAGATGTAATGTTAAATCAAGATGTAGATCTAGGTCCCGAGCTACATGCTAGGAATTGGGATAACTAGAGTAAATGTTTAAACTTCTCTTAATGGAAAAAAAAAACATGAGCACGTCCGTGAAATTATTCTACTTAAATTCATGGTTTTATCATTGCAATTGTTTGTTATTTGCTTGTACCGGTTTGTTCAGCAAAAAATGAATTAATTCCACACTTGATATTCCACAAACGTGAAGTGAACTTGTGACAGTTTTATACTCGTGTAGGACCAAATTGGGTAACGCAGGACATGCATCCGTAGGATTTGTGGTCAGGACTTTTTTTTGTGGGACTAGCGCTTAGGCATTTTTCTGTAGGATTTGAGGTTGCTTCAAGTTTTCTATAGGTTGGAGCATTCACTATGATGAAACCCACCCAACCTCAACATGTTTAGTTGGTATCAAGGGCAAGTCACCTCACATTTTGCATATTGGTTGGATGTCCTTGTCTTCCTTGTACTCTAGTGCGAAACTAAGCTTTTGGATTTTCTGCCATAAACTCTTATAATGCCAAATTCTATAACTTAGTTGAGGTTAGAAGTCCCACGGCCACAAATCCCATGTAGCTTCAACTTCACGGTAGCTCCTAAACTTTTAAAATTTTGTAACATTCTCATAGCTGGCCCCACGTTTGGGCTCCATTTGTAACACCCCCGTAACGGGCCCCTCGTTTGGACGCCATTTGTAACGCCTCTTATTTGGGAGCCATTTGTAACTCTCCCGTAACGGGCCCCTCGTTTGGACGCCATTTGTAACACCCCCACGTTGGGTTCCATTTGTAACTCCCCGTAACGCCACTCTTTGGACGCCAATTGTAATGTTACTAATTAGCTGGTTCCAAGTTGGGCCGCTAATTGTTATGCCACTATGTTTCGAAGTCTATTGCTATGGGTCCACGTTGTGCGCCTATTGTTATCTTACGTAATAGTTATTATAGCTCCCTGACATTGGGCTTCACTTTTTGTGATAGAAATAAATAACGTCAGATAAAGTTGATATTAGTTTATTCAATGATAATAACATTGATACTTGGGTAGAAAAATGACCATGTTGCGCACAATATAAACGAGCGCCGAACACACGTCCGTCCAAGACAATGACTGGGATCACAGTGTGCTCCGAGATTACACCACCCGTGATATATCCCAGTCCAATAGAACTTACTAGAATGTTTAGTTCGTGAAAACGTATAGAAGGATACAGAATGGCCGAGAACCGGACACTGCCTCAAATTGAACATCAACATTATTATGGGTTGTTCGAGAGCAGGAAGTTAATTTAAAAAAAAACTTTTACATTGCAATTTTGACTCAACTTTACGTCACACACTGAAGTTAGTTACAGTAGCTGATGCCTCCTAACTTCAGGGCGTGAACTTAACAAGAAATAACTAGTAATTTCCTAGTTAGAGTCTGGTAACTATCATATTTGAATAATTTAGAAGAAGACGTGCTTTAAGAGCCAAGTAATAAAATATAAGATTAAAATAAAATAATATATATATATAATTAAGAGGAGAATATTGTAAATGCTTTCAAATATTCTTTAGGGTCAAATCAGGGACATTACAATTTCATGTTTTATTGCTGAAATTGTTTATTCTTAATATATTCCAGAGTATCCCGCAAAAAATTGTTTTGTGTTCTGTTAATAATGTTTAACTTAATTTATTTTTCAAAAAACGATTAATAAATAAGTTAGGAACAAAAAGAAACTATGTATTTTTTTTGACATACTTGACCCAAAAAATTATTTTTTGAAAGCACGGACACTCTTTGTGCACACAAATCATCATTTTGGGTCTTATTACGATTTTTTAAACCAGACAATTTTTTGTTACCATTTTTCAACAATATTATATTTTGGTTAAAATTGGCTGTAGCTGAACACTTAACTTTGAGGGATTTGCATAGATCCCCTTTATCGTCAAAGAAAAAATACTTATAGGAAATTATTTGAGCACCAAGCGCTATAATTGAAATAAATGTCACATTTGGTGCCAACCATGGATTAGTGGTCATCTCCACAACATCACCGAGAGTAATAATAGCTAAACCCTCTTCAGTGGCCGTATGGTTTGAGGTGTTACTTTCGCAGTATACTAGACTGGTGATGACGGGAAGATTAAGGTTTGAATCTCGGTCGGGTGTACTGAGGTTTTTCCTCCAAAAAATGTGTTATATTCCCCCTTTACGCAAATGAAGCTACATTTCCTATAAATATAATCTTACTCATCTTTTAAACCATTATTTAGTGCACAACTCGAACGGTTAGTAAGACAGAGTGCTAAATAAAATATTAGCAAACAAAAAAAGGGCGTGGTGATGACGCGTAAGGAGGGTCCTGTTCTTAGCCAATAGGGATGAGATAAGATCACACAGGTAATTGACGAATTGACAACTGCCCAAGTAGATGGGAGACCAATATTTTAGAGCTTGGTAATGGGAAGTGAGGTCCGTAATAACACGAAGCGACAATTTTTATGGCATGTAATAAAGTGTAGACCGGTGCTTCCTCAGTTTATTCTTTCTGATTTGCCTGCCAAAGTATTGCTGTATTATACAAAGTGAGGGGATCAGAGATATAACTGTCCAGGACATAGTGTAAAATGTTTTAAAACCCTCAATATGAAATAAACAAAAAATGTTAAGGCTTTCCAGAACAAAATAAGGATGAACGTGTTAAGTAACTTTGAGTAAATTAAAAACAAATGTACAAGTTTAGAGTGATACCACTTTAAAAACATATATCCTGTTTGAGGCCTTACAAAATGAATAAACAAAAATCTTTGCACACAAATTTAAAATGAGATAATAACAAAATACTGCAAAGATTAAACATAGGTTTTTAAAATTTATATGTGTCTGCCAAACCTCACTCCTAGTGTAAATATATAATGTGCAGTTCTATCAAAACGGAGTGGCATATTCTGATAAAATTACTCTAAAAGTTGCAGGGCTGAGTTGGTGTCCGAAGATCCGCAATCAATGTTGACCAAGGAAGTATTTCCCTGGAAATATTTGAATATAGGTGCCTCTCGAACAGTGCTTTTTACACATTTATGATTTTGATTTTCTCCTTACCCCTAGCCTATCTTTGGAAATTTCGCGTCCCCCTACTCCCAACTTCTCTATTTGTTGACTGGTTCATATTTTTATTTGAATATCAAATGTTACAGCTTATTACATACATATTCTGACTTCATAAAAGTACAGCCAAACTATACACAATGCAAGTGGTGGCTCGCAGCTAAAACTAGTGGGGGTGCTGCTCCAGAAAATGTTTAGCCTTGGTTTTAAAATTGTGTAAAAGGAAAAAAACACGTATAATAAGAAAATGTATTCAGGTACTTGATAAAATCTTTAAAAAAAAACTTTTGTACTTACTTTAACTTAAATTGTTACAGTTCAAGCTTGATCTATTCATTTAAAAATAATATCCATTCTTCTTGTTTTAATTTGCGCAAAAAGTTCAATAATTTTCTCCTTGATCTCTGGATGACAATTGAACATTTTTTTCTCCGTTGAAAGTACTACAAGCGCATTTAGTCTTTCTGTTAAATAAAAGAAGCGAAAATAAAGAATCAATAGAATAGCTGGAAGCAGAATAATAATCTAATTCTACACTCTTCTACACTTTATCACATTCAAGAATATTATACACGGTTTTTAAGCACAACACACGCTGAGTAAAAAAAACTTCTTTCCACCATCACGCCAGAGCCGGCACTGCGAGAGCAACAGTGCTTTCTCTACCTGGCAGTCCCGCCTTCCTCCCCAGTTCCCTCCTATGTGCGCATGCGCACAACAGTCAAACACCACGTCGCTGGCACTGTGAAGTGCAAAGTTCCATACAAATATTTTTCTATCTTTTCCATAAACTAGGGGATGTTTACTGAAGTACTGACATTAAGCTTAAGGAATATATTGTACTACAAAAATAAATAAATAATCAAAGAAAAAAGGACTCATTATATTAAATGTTATCGATAATATCAAGTGGAAATAGGGGGTGCTGCAGTTCCGCAGTGTCTATATACGAGCCGCCACTGCACAAAACACACAAAAATGTGAACGTACAGTTGATTATAACAACATACTGCAGATCATCGCAATATCTACATAAAGATCTAAGTAAAAATGTATTGTCTGCATAATAGAGCTATACCATAATCAATTAGCATAGTTTAATACAATTTGTATATCCCACACAGGTATCACTAAGAAAAGAAAAAAACATAAAAATAATAAAGTGAGGTGGTCAAGCGTCCGACGGAGGGTATCAGGTAGATCGTACAACTCACGTTGTTACTATAACTCTTTCTTATATCCTAACGCACTTCACAAAATCCTGATTGGAAACAAACGAGCTTCCAAATTTGAGAATAATTGCTCCAGAAGATATTTAGATGCGTGTACTTTGACTAACAAGAGAAGGATTTTTCTTATTATTACCAAACCCTTCCTTCACCTCTGACAAGACATCTTGTGAATGTTGGGAATGCCAGGCCTCCACCGTGGTTCGGATTCCACGTTAAACTGTAGGTCCTCCATTTCATCTCACAATCACCCTACCATTACACATTAGCGTAAGTGCGTATAAGCCGAACGGGTAGTAAGACGCGGTGTTATAATAATAATAATAATAATAATAATAATAATCTTATTTATCTTTCATCGATACGTCTTTGGTTTATTGCTAAGGCAAAAATATAATTTGCTGGAAGTGTGTTAAATGAAAAGCTATTCTATTTTACCTTTTCTGCTTATAATATATTTTTAGCTCAACGTCTTATTACCTGTTCAGGGTTGTACGCATATGCACTAGTCTAATGGGTTAGAAATGATGAAGGAAGCACTTTATAGCTAATCTAACATCATTTTCGAGGAAGGATAGAGGTAAACCATTTAGGAAAAACCACCCTTAGTAAGCCCGACCAGGGCCTGAACCCTGATCTCCCTGTCGCCGGCAGTTTAGTCTTTTGCAAGAGTAACGCATTTTACCATGTGGCCACCGAAGCAAGTTTAAATCATCTTGAAGTGGTGAAATTATCCTACTCACCTATGGATTTCTTATATGTATAATTAATTTATATAAAATCACTTAAATGATAACCTATGCTGCAAAAAGTTATATACTTAAGAAAAACACTAAAAGAACGTGGTTATAAATCTATAAATCTTTCGTACTGCACCGTCACTTCCTACTAGCTGGATGCCACATCCTTGCTGTTCACGTAATTTATCCTTACGCTGGTACAAACTGTTACAGGAAGTAGCAAATATACATGTTATAAAACTAAGTTTAAGCGTAGATACATTTTAATGATCAATTAAAGTAAACATTACAAATGGATTATGATTGATATAAGTGAGTTTTATTTTATCCTGTAATCATTTTGGAAAATCTCGTGGACACAGGATCCTTAAATATACAGGAAGATAGTGAGACATTGAAAGATCTATAGTTTGTTTACATAAAATACAAGAGCTGCCATACTGACCTTAGCACTCAGTGTCAAACACAAACCATGACAGCAGTTTGTTTATCAAACAACATTAATGCAACAGTCAAACCACAACACGTAGAATGGTTGGCCAAATCCTAGATAGGAGAGCCCGAGAGTAACAAGTGCAGCATGGTTAGATAAACTAATTACATTAGAAACAATTCCAATGCCGTAAAATTACGCAAAATAGTATCTTAAGGGTTCCGGCTCATCCAATATAAATATTCAGCTAGTGGTGCTCGGACACAGGGGAACAATTACCTCGCTACTAAAGAAAAGGAAACTATTACCATTTCTACTAACATGAATGTACGAGGGAAGAACCTTAAGGGCTATGGTCAACTGACCTAAGCTTTCTTTCGTAACTCTTTAATATAGCTCAAAGTTTATTTTTGCTCAAGGTAACACTATTAAGATACAAAGTGCAACAGAGCACCAATAGGATCTTAAGCACTTGTAAGCATTAAACCGGAGTCATTAAAGTAAATGTCTCCTCTCAGTAAATAACTGATAATGCGTGAAAAGAGACACAGTACTACAAGTAAGATTACCACCAAGATAAATACATTTATCAAGATAAACATAAGTTTCTATAACTAGACTGTACTTTCGAAACATTGACCGCACACGGGATTCACAAGTTGATTATTATTTAACCTTAAATTATATTAAACAAACTGTACTGAACAAATTATATCACCCGACAACGGAGTTTATTAATGATTACAAGGTTACCCCACATGATATTATAACAAATGGCACTGATCAAACTATATCACCCAACAATGGGGTTTATTAAATGATTATAACTTAACCCTATATGCTATTAATATAAACTAATATGATATCAAAAATATCCCGGACACGAGACTCTGAAAATAGCTACGCATTATTGAATTCTCACAGAGAAGACTAGGTGTAGTTTATTTTCTCCATTTGTTGGAGCAACCTAGTTTAAACGCACGCTATGAGCTGGAGAAAAGGAGGGGAGAGGAAGTGAACGTAACTACGCCTCCTTCAAATCATCCAGGAGGTTTGAGACCTCAGTGGAAACGTAGCTGGACTAGTGCGCATGGGCTAAGACCTCCAGAACACGAGTTGGTTTGACAAAGGGTCCCATTTTATCTCTTCTTTCTTTAAGTAGACTCTGATGGTGTAGGGCGTCCACGGTTAGCAAGATAGTCAACATTTAAAACATATTGAGCTTGAGACACTGTTAAAAGGTGTTGGAATAGTGTATTTTTAGTCAAGTTGTTTCTATCTTATTGGGGCGAGTTAAATATATTTTAACCTGGCACAACACTAAAGAAATGAATTGTACAGTGCACCACACAGACTTTTTCTTTTATCTTAAAATAGAGACAGTTACTAAAAACTCGTAATATTAAGTGAAACAAAGTAACATACATTGTTGCAGGAACACTCCACTAAAGAGCATAAATGGAATATACACTTTTATATAATCATTGTGAAAAGATTAATATCTATACCCATTAAAGAGCGTAGCAATCACTTTCTGTTTTCAAAGAGCCACGTCAAAAAATTGACATATTTGCTTGTTGTTCAGAAACTATTGATTTTATAAAAATATATTCCAAATAAAAGATTTTTATCGATAGCTTGTATTGTATATAAAATAGTTACGAAGATATGATCAAAATTGGAAATTTACATCAATATAAAATAAAGCGAAATGTGTGGATTTTTTGGAATAGCCATTCGGAACCCACGAAAAACAAACGATCTCAATCATAAGAACACGAATATGTAAAAGTGAGGACTACAATCATGAAGTAAGCACCCCATTGTAAACAAATCATTTGTGGGCCTTAGAGTGTAGCCACGCACATTACATGTGCAGTGATAAATTAGGAACCGATGACTCCGTGCCCGCCATTGATCCCTGAAATCACCGGACAAATGGGAAAACCCTCTAACTTTGGCCAGGTTCCCTCGTATGCAAGAGTTAGCTCCTCCTTTAGTGAGTGCTGGACTCTCACGTAGGAGCGTAAGCCCCTCGAATGAGTTCAGGCGCCTAGCATCAGAAATACTCCTAAGAAGGCTTTCGACCTAAGTTACCCAATGGCGACCTCGTAAAGGTGGCCTGACCAGCTTTCCTAAAAGGTACTGGCTTCCAACCGCTTAGTGTGTGACGAGTAAGGGGTGTTGGGCTAGCCTCCATTCTATCCCACACAGGCGACATTAACAGAGACTTCACTGCTATTCGGGTAAAACTTTCCAGACTTTGTCCGGTAGCCGCTCCGAGGAGGCACTTTGCTGGGATTACTGGACGAGGAACCTGCAGGCAGGGACGAGGAGGCTTTCAGCCCCTCCTAGCCAGGCCAGTCGCCACGAGGAAGAGCACAATTAGCTCACAACCCAAACCCAATGCCACCTCCGGTGTGCGCCAACATAAAAAATACGTACTGAGCCGATGCGATGCGATGTGAGGCGATACGGACAAACGTGTGTCAACATAAAAAATAAATTGTACTGTGCCGATTCGATTCAATATGGACAGGTGTGTGGCATCATAAAAAAGTACCAGACCGATTCGATGCGATACGGACAGTTGTGCCGACCTGTAGGTTCCTTTAACACTGCGGTCTCATCAAAACACTGTAGGCCTACTGTAGCCTTTTCGACATATATCAAGTAAATGTTTCATTCATAAACAACACTACCCAGTTTGCATATGCATAGAGACGTAGCGCATACTTTAATTTTGTATTCAATAAAATTATCAATTATTACGATAACGAATGTTTTTAATGTATGTTAAATCTGAGTGAAACATCTTCATGACACTATAACACACTTAGGTGACTACTTAAAGTATATTTTATGTTTACATTTAGGTTTTAATTTGAGTCTGTTTTGAATAAATCTCATTTAAAAAAACAACTTAATGTTACGTCCA